>QNQO01002324.1:0-128233 GCA_003290165.1 Berberis thunbergii
CTGGGTGCGGATAACAAAGAGGAAGAGATGAACAAATCTCTTCATTCCTTCTTCGATTTGCTCCTTCTTGGTTCTTTTTGATCTCTGCTTCTACTGTGAACTTGAAGTGGGGTCAACAAACGATGAAGGTGAGAGATCGAGAGGGAGGTCAGATGGGTGTTGTGAATGAGGACGATGGGGTGTGGAAAGAAGATCGAAGTAGAAGAGTTGTTCCCAAAGGAAACAAAATTGGGTATGTAACCCTAGCCACGGGGCTTCAAGGAGGAGGATCGTCGTAGGTGTCGCAGCCGCAGGGCTCGTCGCATCGCAGGAAGCCGCATGACTCGTTGCATGAAGCCACAAGGCTCGACGCAGAAAGCCGCAGGGCTCATCGCAGGACCAATCAATGCCGCAGGGCTCGTCACAGGGTGTCGTCGCTGGGCTCGTCTACGCAGGGCTCATTGTAGGGAGGAGCTGCTCTAGATCTGAATCAAGTCTAGCTCAGATTCAAGGGAGGAAGGAAGAGGGAAGTCGGATCTGTCTTCTAGATCTGATACCCCATCTCCGGTCTATTGAATGATAGGAACAAATGGTGGAGATGCAGTCAGTGCGAACGTGTTTGCACAGGAGGTGTTCATGGCTTTTGAGGAGAAGTACAACATTCATGGCGATGGATTGCTACAGTTACTCACAAATGAATATCAAGTGACTTGTAAAAAAATGGAGATTTAAACTAGGTGCAGAAGGACTGGAAATGATGATAAACCCCAAAAACTGGGCAATGCTAACTGCAAGGGTGTCAGCTAGTCAAGAGCAGGCTGCAGCGCAAAGGAATGAAGAGGTTCTACATAAAGCAGATGAATGTACAATGCCGACCAGTGGTTTACATCCTCTAGCCCTAGCAAAATTCAAGAAGCAATGGAAACAAACCCATATCGTGGCACATCGAGGATGAGTTGAGCATCAAAGCTTAAGCAAAGCAAGCATACGGGCTCTACAAAACTTAGGTATGAACCTCCAGCTACTTGTTGAAGGAAAGATGAATAGTACAAGTGCATACCGCTGACTTTGCAAATAGGATAGAAGAATGTGAAAGGTTGGTTATTGGCAGGTTTGTGGGCAAGCGCTTGGCATATGGTTATGTCAAGAGTGGTTGATATGGACGTGGGAATTCGAGATTTTGAGATGAGCATACACGGAGATAAGAATTTTGTATTCAAATTCAAGAAGGAAGAAGATAGAAGTAAGGTATTGGAAATGGGACCTCTGCATATTGCAAGCAGGTTTGTTCATCTCAGGGTCTGGTCACCTTCTATGGACGAGGATGCTGAGGTGCTTACTCGATACCTATGGGTTACACTGAAGAAAACTCTTTTATTCCTAGGAATCCAGAGGGTATTCAAAAGGATTGCTAGTTTTATTGGAGTGTCTATCATGCTTGACAAAGCTACTGAAGAAAGGACAAGATTAGCGTATACGAGGGTGTGTGTGGAGGTGGATGTAAACAACCAATTACCCAAGACATCCCTATGGTTATCAATGGAGATAAGAAAAAAAATAGTTGAAGTTGAGTATGCATGGATTCCTTGTTAAATGCAGTTCTTGTGCAGTTTTTGGCCATACAAAATAGCAGTGTTCAAAGAGCAAAGAAATTAATACTCCAGGCCATATGATATGGCAAGCTACGGGTAGGACCCAACCACTAGAAAGACAAAACTCCGATGGTTGGACGATTGCCAAGGGTTAGACATACATCAAGTCGAAGACTCCACCCAGTTTAGAGGGGAGTTCAGTGCCTATCACAGGAAAAACAGGGAATGTGACCAGTATAGAGGCTGCCAATGTGGCAGAGTATAACATAAATGATGACCAGAGTGATGCCCATAACGCAGAGTCCACACCATTGATTCTTATCAACCCAATGCTTGAGCGTAGTGTTTAATGTGAAGGCAAGTGAAACACACCGACTCAGGACAAAGAGAACACCACAATAGATGAGCAGAGTAGTAACGAGGAACATGAGCAAGATCCTTCTAGTGAAGAGGTTGCCAACATTTTTTTTCAAAATCTTGCACTAAAGATTTTAGTCTCTGCCTCGAAGATCTCTAGGGCTAAGAAAACAAACAAAAAGTAGAAAGGTTTTGAATTATATTCCTTCTTAACAAAGGAGACAGGGATAAAAAAACAAAAGGTTTCTTCTTTGGCCGATGCTAGTTGAAGATTTCTATAGGCCTAGTAACCATGTTCACTCTCACTAGAATTCTCTTTCTTGTGAGAGTTTTTTTTTTTTTTTTTTTTTTGCTTTTGTTTCATTTGTATAAAGGTTTTGGGGTCCTTAAACCCAGCTCGCTTTCCAAAAAAAAAAGATGGAAAAAAGGATTGTAGTGTAAGGAGGAGGAGATGAAGAGAGGATGCGGTGGTGATGAGACTGTGACTGGGAGATCAGGCGAATAACGGGGAGTTGATTGTGATGAACAATGGATGAGGATGGGTGTGCGCGTGATTGTGGATGGGTTAGGAAGCTGAGATTAGGAGGCTATGGATTCAGGACGATTGGCGGCGACAACCAGGGACAACGAAAAGAGAGAGGACTGAGACGAGGGTTTAGGGTTGATGATGGTTGTGGTTACTGATGAACTGTTGCGATGATGGGTTAGGGCTTGTTGTGGAGGCTATTGTTGGGTTTGCTGGATTAGGCTTGCTGTGGAGGCCGTGAATGCGAGGGTTGCTGGCTAGCATAGGCGATGGAAGTTGTGGATGGATGAAGGCTATTGCTGGATGGATTCTCAAAGCAAGGTATTGTCCCCTTTTATACTTGTTTTCTTCTTTGTGTGGTTTCCTTGTTGGTGTGGATTCCTTGTTTGTGTGGTTTCCTTGTGCAACTAGTTGCCAATTTGTTTCACTTAGCTTCTATTTTAGAATCTTGTAATTGGAAACCTACACAAATACGAAAATATCAATTAGTACCATAATTAACAAGCAATAGCCAAAAATATATATAATTATGGTACTAAAAATAGCCTAATTATGCTCCTATCAACATTTCCTCTAGAAAAATAGGCTGACTCCAACCTCTGATAAGTCTAGATAGGAAGAATTTGATTCTAGTTCGTAAGAATTAAGAATTGCTTTGTTGTAAAAGCAACACCCTAATGTAATGGGTCTTTGCTCGTTGTCTTTTTTAAGATGAAAATCTTTACTTTGGCAATAATTGAATGACTGGATTAAATGGATCTTTATTCTAGTAGTAAATCGAAAAAGGCCCTCTATTCCTTTCTAGTATAGTAGTAGTTAATGGGCCTTATACTGCCTTCCTACATAGATAGATTTCTTATTCCATCATCCAGTTTAAGAGAGGAATGCATTCCTCGGTATCCCATCATCCTAACAAAGGTGTCTGAGCCTAGTTCAGATGGATAGAGGGGTCCGAGATATTATTTGTTTGTGCATCAAAGAATGAAGCTACCCCTTCTACCTCGAGGTTTCGTTACATCAAGTGCCCTCGATAGAAGGTAGTCCAAACCCACTATTTTGACTATTCAGTACTAATAAGGAAGGAATTGAGTCTAATACCATATCCTGACTATGTACAGAAGATTGCATGAATCTTTATAGTTTTGAGTGATCACAGGAGCTCAAAAGCTCAACCTTTCTTTAGCCATCATCCCTGCGTACACAAGATACAAGGGTAACGAGGGGGAGGAAGGGCCAATCTTCTATACCGCGGACTGCGTTGGCAAAGCAACCTCTTCCTCCCACATCAAGGCCCAATGGTTCAAAGACCAAGCACCTGACCAAAATAAAGAGGTTGGGGTCTGGCCCAGTGCCCTTCAAGCACAGAAAGGCGCTAGTCTGGTCTATAAGTCCACATGTCGATCGCATAGCCAACATTTCGCTGCTTTAATTTAATAGAGAAGTTACATGAAGGCACACTAGTCCATACCATTATGTCTTTTTCTTATATGTTTGCTGCCCCACCAAATAGCTTTTCGTATCCAAATAGTTTTTGTATCTGCGCCAGTATATTCTCCCATCTCCAGTGGATGATTGTGTTTCGGATATGATATATTAGGATCGGTAAGACACTCGACTAGGAGCTTCTACGTGGATTAGACACCCACCTAGCCTACCAGGTTCCCAGTTGCTAAAGGGGGATTTTTCTGTTGTCTTGCTATGAGTGGAATAGGGTCAGCCAACATGCTAAGCATTGGAAAGCCTGGGGAGGAAGGGATCTATTCCATCCAATAGCTTAGAGATCATCAAACCGTGGATTTTTAGTATTTTCTTGTATGGTTAAGTTTGAACTCACTTCTCATTCCTGAATTTTAAAAAAGAAATGGTTATCGGAGCATTCCTCTTCTTTAAGTTAAGCCGGCGGATCCTTTAACAAGAGTTTCTGAATTTTAAGAATGGATGGTGCCAAAGACTCGTTTTCGCAGCCAGTTTCAGCGGTCCACTGAAAAGCCACAATTATTCCTGTAGCAGCTCCAACCATGCCTTCTACTAATGCCATAAAAGCTTCCTGTTTGGTGCAACCTAAAAATAAAGCAATCAACCAACTTAGCATTGCCACAATTACTAGCGAAAACCATGGTAGACATGGCTGAGGAAATCGATGCGGTTCGAATGAGCTGGAATGTATGGCCAAGATCGAAGGTTGAAGCAACAAATGTGTGATCCCAATCGCCACCTCCTTCTCTCCGATCCGACCTCACCGCTTCTCACATCAAAGAGCATGAGGGCACTCCCTCGTCTCTCTCTATCTGGGCGAGAGCTTTGATCTAAAAACCAGACCTCTTTTTCAAGTTGGCCATGTCTGATCAACTTGTTCCTCTTTTGAGCATTTTGATTTCATATGTAAACCTCTCTTTGTAGGGTGTCTTCTTCTTCTAGTTTCTTTTTTGTTTTGAATCATGTGTGTGTGGAGTTTTTTTAATCCCTTAACCCCCTCCGACCTCAGATGTTGCTGACAGGGTTCAAATCCTGAACCTGTGATTTCATCTGCCACATACCTAACGTTGAGCTACTACCCTATCGGCATGTGTATAGAGTTCGTTTTGGCTAGGATTAGAAAGACAAAGGGTTTGAGTAGATGGGTTTTCAAAGAAACCCCCCTCTTGATTTCAAAGAAGTAGAAGCAGATAAAGGTGTTGCCTCTTCATCTTCTTGAAGAGTGGCTTAGGCTTCTTCAATGGTGGAGTGGTGGGTTTCTTCTTGATAGATTGATTGGGATTGAAATTCAACATTTTGATTGGTACAAAATTCCCCAGAGAAAAAAATAAATATTTTAAATTTTGATAGATATTGCAACAATTCCAAAATAGAAAATATTTTGTGAAATTTCAATATATTTTGATAAATCACTCCTTGGTACTAAATATGAACATCTACTCACAATAATGTGAATAAATTGTAAAATTAATGGCCTATTTGCGTAGTTGTGATTATTTGCTTTGATCCTAAAAAGAATTGTGTTCCTACTTCCAATAATATCCCTCCATAACACTGAAAATGTTTGGTTTGGATTACAATTATACAAATCAAGAATTCGGATAGAAATGGCTTTACTTAGTCTGACAAATTAACTAGCTAGGTAGTTACCATGCCACTCTTCAAGAATAGGGCACTCGTTAATAACAATCTTTCGACTGAATTTAGTGCTTGTTTTCTTGACTCCACCAAGAGTTCAAACCAATTTTTTTTTTGTTTTTTTCGTAGTAAACCATTCACATTGCACCGCCGTGCATAATTACCTTTCTAAATATGAGCTTTATCAAAAAATCAAAACAAATTACAAGACGTTGCCAAAAACCAAATCCAACCCTGCATGTGTTTAGTGAAATGTTACGGTCATTTCCATGCAAACAACCATTTCCTAAGTATGAACTTGTCAAAAAAAAAAAAAAAAACTTTGTACTATGATCTCACATAGTATATTTTTAGGGCCAAAACTACACACTCTCTTTGCTCTACTATGGGTTTACAAGAATGCTCCATTCCGCAAAAGAAGCATAACCTATTAGGCCACTCAGGGCCTTCTGTACAGTCCAAACTACAGTTATATGTGTTGTTTTCTCTGTAAAAAAAAAAAAAAAAAAAAAAAAAAAAAAGAGCAAGGAACAAACCCACATAGGGGAACGATACCTTTGGTATCAAGAAAGATGAATGGCCATCTGCTGTAGAAGTTGTTTCTTTTGCACTGCAGTAATAACACCTTTGCACTCGGCATTCACTAGCACCTCTGTCATAATTGCCGCTGCATGACCTGTGGGCTCCTCAGATGCTCTCCTCAGCATGAATACCTACCAAGCCAAATAGGTATTTGTCAGCTTCAATCAGTCAATTTAATATTAAAAAAAAGGTGGATGTATGGAAGATTTAGCATTTGTCGAAATTCATATCAGAAGTAGCTAATTTATTTTCAAAGATTATATAGTTTTATTTGCCTTGTTATTGCATTTACTATGTATATGATTCTGTTACACCTTTTTTACGTGAGCACAATGGGTGAACCAAGTGCATGTAAATTCTTTTGATGTCATTGTGTGTGATTCTGTTGTTTTTCGCCTTCATAGTTTTAAATGTGTTGTTGTATATGATTCTGTCACCCTCGTATGGTCTTCCTTTGTGACATAGATTACTCCAATTCTCGTTTGAATTTACACAACTAAGACTAAAGAAGCGTTAAGCATATTATTTACAGTCATGGTACTACATCTAGTTTGCCCTCTTGCTTTTTGATGGGAGATGATTCACTTAAACTTCCACCCTCTAGTTTTCACTTTGATTCTGAGTGCAAAATGTATGGCACTAACGCTAATGCTACCACTGCCCCTGCTCTTACGCATGCTCACAATGGAGTTGCTCGCATCTTTGAGATGCATGTCTATTTTATTTCAACTTAGTAAATGATTATGAATTACACCTTATTTGTTTTAAGGTGTGTTTGGTTCAAAGTAAAGATTTCTCAAGAAAATATGAGAAACTTTCTTACGGAGGAGCACAATTTTTTTTTTTTCCAAATGTATGGTCATCTTCAACCCCAAGTGAAGAACTTTTCCCACTCCTCCCCAATCACTTCTCATTTTTATAGTTTTCCCATGAAAAGTTTTTCCTTAAAACCAAAGCCGAAGATCTGTGTGTGTGTGTGGCAAATTTTCAAAATTGAGGATAAGGGTCCAGGTAGGATACGGTATTAAAATAATAATAGTTATATATTTTTATATCAAAATATGGTAACACAATCAATAACTAATGAATCATATTCATAACCCATAAAGATAAATGCATAAACACCAAAAAAACTATCATAACTCATCAATATATGCATCCTAAACATGCACATCCCACAAAAAATGTTCATATTTCATCTTAGTCTCGCAATATACAAGAAAAAATCAGGAAAAGAAATTTGTTTGGTCGTGTCAGAGTCACATCTTATCCATTGGCCATGAGATACACCCCTTGACTATATTTGGGGTGTCCGAGATGTATCGCAGGTATCCGATGTGTACATTGAATTTTTGGTGTATCAATGTTTCCTAGTTATTAAGCTTCTTTTTATCTCAAATAACAAATCTTTATATTTAAACCTAAATTTTCATGCTTGGCTATGATTGTTCCTTCATGGAATTGGGTGTATTATGTGCAGAAGCAAAGGCAAATTGATTTCCATTCCATTTGTTTGTAATAAAAGTTCTTTCCTAACGAGCGATCTAAATTGCACAAAAAATATAAGCCAGATTCAACAGAATTGATAATAAGCAAGTTTTGAAGTATAAGACATTTACGTTCTTTATCATGCTAAATGATTTCATCATCTAGGTAAAAATATAAACATGTTATGATACATTAACCACTCTAAAATTTTACTATATAAAAATCAAGTTATTTTATATTTGCTCAATGAAGTAAACTTAGAATACAAGAAAACTATAACAAGGACCATTCACTTTTAATATTGTCTCAAATTTTAACATTCTTTTTCTTGTAGAATTAGGGATCCTTCATTGTTACTGTTCTGCTTTTTCAACAATTTACTATCATGCGTTTATGCATATTCAGGGAGTTCCTGTCATTGTCCTTGTGCATTTAGATAATGGCACTAAGAAGTTTTGAGTCAATACCTGTCCATGGTGTGTTATCTCTAACCAGCCAGGTTGTTGAATGTATGGTTCCCCATCTATCTGGACAGGGAAAGGACTAGAAATGTGCATTCTTATCACTTCCCCTTGGGCTAGCCTCCTGGCTTGTGAGAGCCCAACCTGTAAAACATACAGTATTCTATGATTAAACAGTATAGCTTAAATCATGCAAGGAAGTCGAGAATGATTCAACTACAAATAGCATTATGTTAAATACTGCAGAAATAGAACAAGCACATGCTGAAGTGCGAAAGTTGGTGTAGGGTCCTTGTCAAATCAAATGGAGTCAGTTTTAAGGTTTTCACTTGCCATAGGAGCATCTTCATCTATTATGATCTGAAGTGAAAGGTAGTGTAGGGGCCTAAAATTTCCTCTTATCTCCTCTTTCTTTACAAATGTTCAATAATAGTCTTCTCAAGTTATCAATGTAATTTGTTTGGTTTTGATACCATTATCTTTGTCACTGAAAAGCAGAGCATAACGATAATCGTTGAAACATGGAAAGGACAAGGAAGAAAGCAAAACCAAACCTGAAGTTTGCCAAGATGCCATGCTCCACTGATGCATACAACCTCAAGAACCTTATCGTGCATGGACTGGAGATTGAAGTCATCATCATGATCATAATCATTTTGCCAAAGATCTACTCCACCCATGTAACTGCTGATGTTAAGAATTATCACACCCTCTGCATCCTGGAGATAACGTAGAAAAGGAAAGGAAAACAATGTTGAGAGGAAATAAATATATTAATAAATAGTGCTATTGTATAGCACAGAAAGCAAGAACTAACCCTGGGAATTTCCACTTCTTTCCCATCAACTTCTAGAAGGAGTTGCCATGGCAGGTCAGCGCATGTTCTGTCCATTATATCTTTTGCGCCCTCCTTGGCATATCGCAATTTGTTCACAAACTGTCAAATGAGAAATTAGTTTGAAAATGCAACATTCACTATTCAAAGAAATGAGAAATTTTCTCTTTGGTAATCAGATCAGGAATGGCTATTTCCCCTGAACACTGGTAAAGGGAGAAGGAAGAAGAAAGAGAGTAAAGAAAAAAAACAAAACAAAACAAGAAAGTATGTTTCCAAATAATTCACGGAAAATACACACGCATCCCCACCCTCCAATTTAGTCTCATAATGTTATAGTATAAGAATTTCTTCAACAATTAGGATTGGAAGGGTGTTGATAATTGCATGGGCAATTACTGAGCTCATATGTAAAGCAAACACATTCTGATCATTCATCCAATACGGAATAGCATTTGCCCTCAATACATTTATAGCACATAGTCTAAGAACCATCTAAATAATAAACTAACTCAGTTTTTAACTTTCATACTCACACAACCTGAGTTGGCTTAGATTACCATCCAATGACATCCCATATCTAAAATAGACTCCGTCTGAAATTAAACGTACATATGTGATGGTGTATCTGATACATTCTGAGATTAGGGCATCTGAAAGAGTTTTTATGGTCATTCATTTCTACACGAGTCTATGTCCAAGTTACATAAACCAATTTGGTGATGTTGAGCTTGAGCTATTTGGTTTAAAAATCATCAATATCTAAGCATTTTCAAGCAACTTTTTATACACTATTATGTAAAGAAATGACAACAAAAGATACCTGGCTGCGAAACTTGTCAGGTCTTTCCTCCCGGGTCAAATGGAACTCATAAGCTACCTTTGCATCACATCCAATACCTGAACAAGAAAAGAAATAAATTTTGATGGTTGAAAATAATCTGTCAAAATCTGTAAAGCCGGCAATATAGGGAGGAAACATACCTAAATAGTTCATCATGTACTTATTTTGCAATTTATGTGGACCCTCTTCAGGGTTTCCTTCTTTGATGTTAACCTTCCAGCAATCTAGCATTGTCACTGCTGCATGGCTGATGTCATGAAGAAGTGTACCTAAACCACCTTGTCCACCAACAGAAGACAAACCTCCTCCCCATCTCAAAACTCTGGACAAGTCATTTCCTGTGCCTAAAGGAAGTATAGCAACAGGTGGAGGTGATTCAAAGCTGTGCTTTTCAATGGCATCAAGAACCCAGGCAACAGTACCATCTCCACCGCACACCAAAACTCTGAAATACTGCACAGAACTAAACATCTTCAGACCAGCCTCTGGGCCCTGAGAAGAACCCAATTCGACAACCTGCACATCATTACAGAGGAAACATGCTTACTCTGTAAGAATAACCATTTGTACATATTTAAATGCGACTTTATCGAATAGAATTCTATGTCCAAGTACTAAGAAAAGAGCGAGAGAGGGGATGAAGCCATGTATAGCTTGATAGATTTTTCATCAAGAAGATATCCAATCAACAAAATTAAAAGAAAGCTTCCCTTAAAATGAGTTCAAGTGTGCCATATTATGGAAAGTTTGAGGGATTCACATATTCCTTATTAAATACTACAATAATAAATCATGCAAATTAGGCAGATAATAGACTAATAAAAGGATGATTCACTCCACTGCCTGCCTGTGATTACACAACATAGATTAGGAATTCAAGAAACAATTCTAGAATCAGTTTGCTGATCAAACTCATGCATACTTCTTGAGGCTTCAATCCTAGAGTTCATGTGGGAGATAGGAAAGTAGATTTATCCATCTGGTAGCCTCTACATTTTCTAGCCTATAAACTGCATTCTACAATAGAATATATCTTTTTTATTTTACATCTTTTTAAGCATCAAGTATCAGAAGATACAAGTATATGACTCCACAAAATTGAATTAATGAATGAGAGCCTTGTTTGTATACATGCAATCCTTGAGTTACTTATTAAGCTGCTAAACTTGTTAATGTAACACAGTTTGATGTTCTATTGAATTCCATTGCAACTTTATAGATATGGAACAATTTGATGTATAATTGCAATTTAAAGCAACTAGCCAGTCCACGATTAATAAACTAGCTAACAAACTGAGCAAGAAGTAATAAACCTATGAAAGCATCTGCGCAGGTATGAGTGGACAATGATATTGACATCACCAATAACCGTAAGTTCATAAAAAGTGTGTAAACAACATAATATCTAGAGCATAAAAAGAAAGATCCAACTATCTATGGTGATAAACCCTGCTAAGTCAGTAAATATTCACCTGTACAGGATTTAATAACATGTTCAATTTCCTCCGAAGCGAAGACCCATATTGACCTCCGCTTTTGTATTGACGAAAACTAAAAGCGGTCTAGCATCCTGTGGCAGATCCACCAGCATATAACTTTTAGTACGGACACAGGATATATTCTCATTTTTCTGCACAGTTCCATTTTGAGTGCCTTTAGGTATTTTTCCAGATTTCTTCGACCACTGATCATTACATTTTTTGTTGGACGAGTTCTCCAAACCAACAAGGCCATTAAGCATGTACTGAAATGCTGAGTTTGCACCTGAACCGCTCTGCACTTTATCGTTAGGAATGCCACCAGTGGAACGGTTATTAGAATTCTTGTTACGGTTTGGCCTTCTTCTAATCTGCCCACGAACTGATGAGGCTATTATCTCCTCTGTAATAGAACTTAGCATCCCACCAGCAGTTGTCCCTCTGTCTATTTCTTTCACAGACAGTGGAGAAAGGACCAGTCTTCTGAGAGGACCCAGGTCACAAATATTACCAGTTTCTTTTGACATTTTGGCATGACAGTGGACATGTATAAGACGTTGACACCACAAGCAATGCCATGTAGGAGAAGCATCAATGAATGGGATACCACATGGTTCATCACAGTAATAGCAGAATGAAGACATCTCCGGGTTCTCATCAAATTTAATCCATCGCTCTGACCAATGATGTAGCAACTGAGATGAACCCGCTTGCGCTACACACTTGCAATCTTTTACTGCATACTGAGAACAGTAGAAATGAGCTGCCATGCCACACACAGAGCATCGATGGATGGGAAAATGCATTGCTGTCTTTGAACCCACAGATTGTGGGCTGACAAGGTTAGTTAAACAGACGCAGCATGTTGAAGGCTGCTCACCATAAGTAAAATCTTCTATCCAATCATGTTCTGACAAAGGAACTTTTAGTTTCTTCCATATTTTTTTCTTTGCTCTAGCAGCGGCTTTAACCCAATTCAGTGACGTCTTTCTCTGCCATTTAAGGATTGCATATATAATAGCTACAAGCCCAAATAATACAGCCACTAGCCATCCAAAAACATAAGGAATATAAAGATCTGATCTGGTAAATACTGAAAAGATTAAATCTATCATCGTACAGATTCTCTATTGAAGCCAACACATCTGACAACAGATTTTGCAATCAACACCTGGAAAAACAAACAAACAAAGTTGTTTAGATACAATCCCGACAAAATAACTGGTGAATAGAACTTGATAAACATTAAGCAAAACTCAGAAGCAAATGTTTCCGAATAACCATTCAATATTAACAACTAAGCAGGACACTCTTCAGCAGTGAGATAACACCACCATGTCTGCAAATTGCATGTTCGCACTTAACCATGCACAAAATGAGATAAACCAAAATACACAAACACATAAATAGTCTAAATGAGCTGTAACCCATTTTATCAGCAAATGAAGTTGCCATTAGAATCTCACACAGAGTTGAAGTGTCAGACATGTTTATCATTGTGAATTAGTTACAAGGACCCTATTAAAGTTTTTCTACATGTTGAGCATGAAATTCTTTTACAACTCAAGTCATCTTTGATTAATTGAAATACCCTTTGATAACCTAACAAGTAAATTTCATTACGAACTGGTCTTCAATAAAGGATATAAAATCGAAAATGTTATGTTTCCATAAAGGCAAATTACATCATAATAACTAATAATCATACTCAAACCTCCTTTTTTTCCTTTTGCTCATGATGCAATTATGAAACAAATTGACCAATCTGTTAATTCAATAATGCAAATCTGCCTTTACAGCTCAAAATTCTATCTTTAAGATCATCATTAGCCAAGAATCCAAGACTAATCAAACACAACCATTCATACAACGCTTAGAGCTCCAATCCAAAGGTTTCAAACTCTTAATCCAATACAAATTCATACGATCGAATGAAAACTTGCTAATAACACGAAATTCAAAATGAAAACCATGCACATTGGCGAAATTCAACACGAAACGAAACCAGATAGAACCGATCAATACAAAAAGCTTATACAAACACACAAAGATGGATCGATCGATTTGTCAACACGATTCAAGAAGAAGTAAAGCGCAAACGAACGAACCTTCTTGAGAAGATGAAGAAGAAGAGATGGAGGGAATGAGAAACCCTAACCCTAATTAAGTTCCTCTATCTCTCTCGTTCTCTCTTTCGATTTCGATTCACTCTTCTCTAAATAAATCTGAATTTCTTCTTTCGCGGTTCACGCGAATGTGGGATTGTCTTTATATAGGAGATCGAATTTGGATCTCGAGGAAAATAAATGGTGAATATAGTTGCCAAGTTTAGATTCCTCATCCAGATTGGGAGGATTTAGCCATTTAGGTTCTGTAAAGGGCACGGGAGTGACGGCAGAGATTTTGGAAGGAAAATAGCCAAGAGCAATTCTAGGTGTCGAGGAAACCAGCGAGGAAATGTGCGAGGGGAGGGAGGTGGCGGAGTGGTGACCGTTTACCTCCCTCGGGATGCGTGGGGATTAGTCATTATATTTGCGTACGTGGCGAGCCTGGCTGTCCAATAAGGGGCTACCTCATAATCACACGTCCCCAATAGGCAATTGTCAAACAAGAGAAAATGTGTCGTGTGGGATGTCGGTCGTACTTAAAAAATATATCAAGGTAGGCCCCAAACCAACGATGACTTGACACACAGGCAAATACGGTGTCTAATGTTACACGTATATAGGTATGTGGAACCAAGGAATGTGATTTTGCTAAATCTCAACCAAAAATTTAATTTTTTGAAATTACGAAAAGAAAATGGCCGAAATTAAAAGTTACATTTTTTCGAGGGTTTTTTGGAAAAAAAAAATGAGATTTTTTTGTTTATTTTGTAGTTTTTTTGTAAAAATACAAGACCCAATTATCAAAAATTACATTATTTTCGAGGCTTTTTTTTTAAACATTTCAAAGTTTTTTCGTAAAAATTTTGGGGTTTTTCGTATTATCAATTCTTCTATTTATATATTGATTTCTAATTATATATTGATTCCATGTTTGTTTAATTTCTTGGTATTTAAGCTTCATTTAATAGATTTATTACTTGCATCTATTTTTTTCACATTTTTATATACCCTCAAAATTCATTATATATATATATATTTATGTATTCTCGAAATTTTTACGTTTTTCCTTTATTTATCGAAATATTTCTTAAAATCAGGATACCAAAATGAACACGAAATCACAATCCTTGTGTGGAACTAATGCACTTAATAGAAGGTTACACTTGAAGCGGATATCCACCATCTGTAACTTAGCAGAGATGATTTAAAATAAAAAATCGATTATTTGAGACGGATTCAGTACACAACGCTCTCTAGGTCTAAAAACTTTTTATTGTGAATGTGATAACACACAATTTGACACCATGTTCTTGTATCTTTGACTTAGGTAAAATACTTGGTCAATAATTTGCTTAATCAATGGTGTTGAGTTTGAAAATCTTCAAGATTAGTTATAGGTAGGTTAAGTGTCAAATGGTGCCTTTTGACTAAGATCAAATGCTCAATGCTTTGTATATGTATGTAATACCTGTCTAATTAAATAAATATATAAAATTTCATTTGTAAACCCTAATGTTGATGGATTGTTACTCAATTGTATTTGGGCTTGGTTTTTGGCTTTTATTAAACTAATAAGTAGGGTTTTATTTTGTGAAGGAGGGTGAATGCATTCGAAAGTTCGGTGGGGGCGAATAGCCACCCACCTTATAAAGAGAATAACCCTTTTTCTCTCATTCTTTTCTCCTTCCTTTTCCCTTTCCCTTCACGATTTTTCTCGATGGCAGCATACAGTGTTTGGTGGTTTAGGCATAACTCTTGATATTATGAATCTAATATTAAACAGTGTTTTGAGTGGGAGAGGAAGGGATAAGAGTCCAGGTCTGATTTTTCAATAGTAGTTTTGGGAATTTATTAGCTTGTGAATAGCAAGTAGGTTCAACTTGGGGAACGGGTAGTTCAGCAAGTAAAGCACATGGCAACGAACTGTGTGCATGGCATAGGACTTCTACGTATTGGTATGATCTCGAGTCTGAGTAGTCATTGGATGAGCAGGTGGAGTAGAGGAAGTCACTGCAGGAGGCGCTCAGAAGTCATGTCAGAACTAGCAATATGTGGCATAGTTTCTGGCTCAGAGGCAATATCAGGTGGCAGTTGATTTGTATATGGGATTTTTGAATAAGTCAAGAAGAGGTATTTTGTGAACAATGTAGTTCTCTCTGTTTTTATGGTCGTCTTTGTTTCGTACTTGTTGCCTCTACTCGCTTCAATGCTTCAGCTTCCTAACATATCACGGGATAATGAGACAACGGGGTTGCTCGAGCTATCTGTGATGGGCGTGTGGCTGCAAGAAAGAAAGACATAAGAGGAAGACTTGACGGTGGTGTGGTGGTTATTAGGTTGGAATAGAGGAAGAAGAAGGTGGCAGTGAGTTGTCTAGGCACTGTGAGAATAAGGTCTGTGTGCTGCAAGATTCAGAGGAAGAAGTGAAGGGTTGTTTGTGAGAGGTCTCTCTGGTTGTGATGGAGAGAAAGATGGGAGGTCAAATGGATGGATCGATTTGTGGCGATGAGGAGCAGAAGAAGACGAAGTTGGATGCGAACTATGATTGTGGCTAGCGATTCTACAAGGAGGTGGGGGGCACGAAGGTGTTTATCTACCAGGGCGAGGTCAAAAATGTGAGATTCTCCATCCCTTTCATCTTTACCGTGAGTTTCATCTTTCCTCCTTTTTTCTGTTATTGTAACATAAATGTTTGATCCTCCATATCGTTTTTTTTTTTTTAACTTTATGCATACCATTAAATTGACCTCATAGCAGAGTATTGAATGAGATTGACCTAAGATGATTATATGCAATTTGATGATTCTATGCAGAGTATTGAATGAGTATTAAATTGACCTCATATGCAATTTGATGATTCTATGCTGGTGTTTGACCTCATATGCAATTTGATGATTCTATGCAGAGTATTGAATGAGTATTAAATTGACCTCATATGCAATTTGAATGTCTTATAGTCTGTGTGCTTGGGACATACTACAAGCAGTCCAAGTGATTTTACTAATGATCTTGTAATTCATTCACTGCTAGTATGATGTCAATGGATTGGGTTTGAGTTTAGCCAAATTTTTTTTTTTTTTTGCAAATACTGACCCTATGCCCTGGTATTGATGCATGAAATGTGTTAGTTTTTTTTATGCTATAAGAGTAGCCTTGATATGGGCCCAGGTGATGCAAATTTATCATAATGGGTATCTTGTTCTGGGTTGAAAAATGTATTCATGTGAACATGATAAATTAAAAGGTTCCAACCAAATGCAACCTATGTTATGTTCATTTGGTGTGTTCAAGGGTTGGTTGGTTAATTTATGCAGTTTTTATGGTGGATGTCGCTAATATGTAATTAGGGGCTATTGGGAGTAGTTTGTATAATGTTTTCTAAACCAATGTGTTACTTGCATTATGCACATAAGTGCATGTGGATTTGTCACAGTGGGGACCTTAATTTGTAAATGGCAAACATGCAATTTTGGTGAATTGGTATGCATATTGTTTTTCATATGATGCAAAGAGATGAGATGTAAGAATTGACAATGTGTCAAATATTACTTATTCCCCGAAAGAACGGTGGATACTGTGGTTGATTTACTTATGGTTGACAAAGTGTCAACATAAAAGAGTTTTGAGTTTTAGTTGATTTTTATGCTTTTTTCCACAACTCCGAAGAAAAAAAATGTGAAAAGAAAAGAAATTGTTTGTATACAGACTTGTTTGTATACATGTGATATGATTATGGGTATGCAGACTTGCTTGCATATCGGTGCACCGTTCCGTATGTGTTCAGTTGTACGTGTAGATTTAGGAAGAATGCTTGCCATGGATCGAACTTCGGGAGAGATGACATGTTCCTCGAGGTGGCACCCCACTTGGAACATGTACTCTCCGAGTGGTTTCGAAAGCAATGGATGCACACTTGGGTGAGGTGTGTTCGGCACAGGAGGAGAGTGTGATTGTGGAAAAGTAGCGAGATTTCTTTTTGCGTATGTGCATGATTACCTTTAAGGAAGAAACTAAATACTCATTCAACCATTGAATGAGAACTACATGTCTTCCTAAAACGTAGAAATATGTGTTTTGTTAATATTTCAATAATAGTCTAATATGATTATGAATTGTATAGTTGTTGCATTTATGAGGATTGATAACTCATAAACTTTATTTATTAGTAATCAATAATGCATATTTATTTATTAGGATGATAACACATTTGTCTCATGGAGGAACTATCTGATGGTGTGGTTATTTATTGTTTGGTTTATTTTAATATTGCCATGTGTGGATTTATTGATTTTGGAATGAAGATTTCTCACACCAGCTTTATTGCTGACCCGAATGAGTTTTTGCTTCTTGGGTACTATCCTTTTGGAATGTAGCCGAGTAGTCTTTCAGGTTTAGAGATTTTGAGCTGCGTTACTAGAGTTCCGCTGGTGAGCTAGCCATGCCAGTCTTCTCCGGGTTAGATTTTTATTTGTTTCAGATGTTTAGTTGTTGCTGCTATTTGTTTCTGTTGTTATTAAATTCTCACGTCATGAGTTTTGGGAGAAATGGATAATCCTACGTGGCTTTTGAGATTTTCGTTTCCTTTGAAAATCGAGGCGTGACAATGTACAAAACATCCATAATCTTTACACAATTTTAGTTACGTTGTTAATCCATTTTTGAATGATTTATTTTTTATCAGTGCAAGATAGTTGATCACCAGATGACTCCTGGATTAGGTACAATCTTTTTTTCTTTTCTTAGAGTTTAGGATATGGTTATTTTATGAATTTTGTTACTTATAAAATTACTTTTATATGTTGCATGTCTCGAACTAAAAGAAATTTACAACTTCAAATTAAGCCGCTACTTCACCATAAAAGCTAGTTGAGATAAAGTGAAAATGTAAACTCTTACTGGCCTAATGCTTGCCAGTTTGCCATTAAAGTTAATCAGTCATTTTGTCTCGTATATTTTACAACATTAGGATAAATCGGTATGGTTTCTTTTTATGATTGTTGACCTAGTAGGTCGTGTTGTTGATAGGTTATGAAATCTTTAAAAACCTAACTCACATTCAAAATAAATAAATAGAATAAATGGAAATTTAGAAAAATAAATTAACTATGCAATGGACGTGGGAATCCAAGCATAACATGAGAACCCCACGTCCTAGGTTTGAGTCCCACTTGCGACATGATTTCTTTCTTATGGTTGATGACCTAGTAGGTCGTGTTGTTGATAGGTTTATTTCTTATGGTTGTTGACCTAGTAAGTCTTGTTGTTGATAGGTTATGAAATCTTTAAAAACTCAACTCGTCTTCCAAAAAAAATTAGAATAAATGAAAATTTTGAAAAATAAATTAACTATGCCATGGATATGGGAATCCAAGCATAGCATGAGAATGCGGCAAACTTTAAGACAAAATTGCAAGAGATATTCTATACTTGCGAGGGATTATACTATTTTTTATTTCATGCCTAACTAAACCAATACTTTGTGAAGGAGTGTGAGTATGGTTTTCTTATTTAGATATGATCTCAAAGTTCAAGTCACATGATGTGATATTACAGTTCTAAAGTGCACTGGGGGTTAGCCTGGTGTTTTGCCTGGTGCTAACCCCCACCGTTCATTGTGCCTCGAGATTGGTGTAGCACTTATCTCAAAGCAAAATGGATGGTGGGGGTTAGCACCAGGCAAAACACCAGGCTAACCCCCAGTGCTATGTAGTAGTGCTGGAAACTTAATAAACTACCAATTAATAGACTGTCCAAGTTCAACCAGTATTAAACAAGGAAACTCATGATATAGCATTTTGTTTATGAAAACACTTTCATAAATAACATATTATTAGATCACAAGAAATCGAGAAGTAAAATCAGTAACAAGTGATAATAATCCTATTGTGCAACTCACCATCAATGGCATCTGCTGGAAATTTGCAAAGAAAGTAAAAGTTTATTTTCAGAGATTGCAAGGAATCAAAGCACATTTTGCTAACTTACATGGGGTGTTAAAAACAAGGGATCTGATGCCAATTTTAAGTTTGACAACTTCTTTGATCCTTCTAAACAATTGCATGAATCTTAAGGCACTCCAAAGGGTGGCATATGTTTCAATTAATGATTCCCATTTAAGAGCTTTCGTGTCGTGGCAACCTAAGTATAAATTGTGATGTTCGCAGTGTGCAATCATCGTTTTTTGTGTAATTCTAAAGTAAATACAACTATTGAGCTAGAACAATTCTTAAGAGCTACACTCCTAGCACTAGATCAGGGAAACCTCAAGAATGTGATGAAGATGAAGAAAATATATGAAAATGAAGAATAAAAGAAGAAGAAAAGAAAAGAAGAACAAAAAAAAGAGGTGAAGATAATAAGATGATGAAAGGTCTTGAGGCTCTCCTAGCGCCAATCGGATGCTAGGGTCTGGCTCTTAAGAATTGTGGAAAATTTTTAGTCATGACACACACGGATCACTGTTACATACTTCAATTTTCGTTAACAAGTTTAGATTAGATGCACTAATTAATATATTACTAGTTCAAGATCTTTCCATCATAAAATTTGAGTAATTGAGTGTGGTACTGTTCCCCCACTTTAAGAATCAGAACTACCTTCAAAAAGCAGAAAGAAGGCCCTTAAGGCACACAATATCAACATGGTACGAAACTTCATTGGGCTGGCCCATCCAAATATATCATGGGCGTTTTCGGCCCAGAAGAAAATAGGATTAGTCAGAATTTTAAGGCGAGCTGGGTTTTAATTGGATTTCAAAACCATTTAATGCTTCCGATAGGGTTTGAACTTTGGACTTTTGGTACCACCCGTCACAAGTCTATCATTCAAAAGGTTTCCCTTTATATATAATCAAAGGTCATGTTCGTCTAGACAGCAAATAATTTTAGGTAAAATAAGGAAACGAAAGGGAAGTATTCCTCGACCTCTAAAGAGATTATTTTCACAATTTCGAATGTTAACACAAATGTCTAAGGCCATCTTTAGCTACGAATAGTGCTCACACAATATACGCGCATTAGGTTAACTTCTTTTTACTAACCAGTATAGCACGTGATATCGGCATTTCAATGAGGGCATTAAACCACAAACACTAATCAATAAATCAATTCAAGATTAGTGCTGGAAACCGTGCCTCTAATTTAAAATTAAGAGATGAAGTTGACTAAAAATTATCATTTTGTAGTTTATAAGAGATTGGTCAACATAACTAAGCTCACAAGCAACCATTAGGCAAATAATTATTCCTCTTATGAGTACGCTGTGAGCTTACCAAAATTTTGGTTTTCGATATTTTTCTTCTTATTTCATTACTTGCTCAAGAAGTAATCAAACCATTGACAAATTAGTTATCTTAAAATGATGATAAATAGATATATGTTATGCTAACTTAACTAGTATCTCTATAAGAAAATTTGAACAACAAATCTAGGCACTCAGGGAATATAGTATTTTTTTTTTTTTTGCAAGATTTTGGAATTTTTACATTTTTACCCCTTTTATAAATAATGTTTGTGATTGTGTTTTAAAGAGAATAAGTAAAAGTGTAAATAAAACATTAATTGAACTAAAAAATGACTGCATTTCCTGGTTGCCTAGACTTACTAAAATTTGAAAGCCGATGAGGGCTAGTCCCCCCTCCCCCGGCTCAATGTGGCTCCACCCTTGGGCAATAGAGTTCAGAAACCTGCAACATATGCCAATAGGGGTGATAAAAAGCAAAAGATTGCTCATGCAAAACAAAACACAAATCCATGGATTGTTACCTAGAGTAAACATAAATCCATCGATTATTACCTAGAATGGATCCATTGACTATGTTATACTTAAACCGAAATATGTTTAAACTATGCGTACCTAAAATGTAAATGACTTTAGCAATTATGGAGTCCAACAAGATTGGTGATAAATTCATTGATCTAGCAGATTTTTTTTTTAATGGAATTGAGCTTTTCTTTGTAAAATCATTTGTTAAAAAGTCAGTTAATTGAATTGAAAAGACTTTGGTGTTAATTTAACAATGAATGACTTACGTGTTGTTGTTGTTGTTGTTGTTTTTTTGTTTTTTGTTAAAGTGGTTAGAAGTTAATTATTTTGAACGAGCTTCTAAGTGAACTATTTGTTTTGTTTTTAAATAAATTGTTGATTATAAATTGTAAAATTAAATGATGTTTGTTTTTAGGTGCTGATTTGAAATACATTAACCCCCTTTTTCACTTATTCTTCCTTCTCCAAATATCATTCAAATCACTTTGTACGACTACCAGAAACCAATCTATATCCCTCACAATTTCACATACAATCTTCAACAGAGACGAAGAGAAAAAGAAATAAGAAGAATAGGAGGAGGAGGGGATGCCAAGAAAGTTGGTGGCGACATTGCTCGTATGATAAATAGGAAGTGGAGAAAATAGATGATGGTTAGTAGAGAAAATGGTAATAGCAATCATTACAAATTTATTGTGAGGTTATTCTTGAAATGAATTTTTATTAATCACTGAGTGCTAAGTGATCAACACCCCCATGGTGCTTACTTCAATCAAAATTTCAACTTCTGATCATAGCTAAAAACAAACACTCATTTTAAAGTGACATGCTTCTTATTAAAACTTTTGACTCTATTCATTACTAAAAACAAACATCCTCTTAGTGTTTAAACATATAGAACACATCCTAATCAATAGGAGCGGATCTACCCTTTGGTAAAGGGGGTCAATTGCCTCATTATCTTTTTTAAAAAATCCACTAAGATATTTGTATTTTTCATATTGCCTCCTTTAAATTTGTAGCTTGCCCCCTCCATTTAGGTTGCCCCTCTCATGTTCAAAAAAAGATTTCATTCATTTCAACTTTTGATAGGCACAATGATGCATTTTGAATATTGTTTATCATAACTCCCTGTGGTCGCGTTCAAGAAATTCCACTGTGACATGGATGTCTCCTGGCTCCTCCGTGTCTCCATCGCGTCAAACAATATTTAGGATTCCGACCTATTGCTGCGAATGAACCAATTTTGTACTTAATCTGGGAGCAAATTGCCATGCTCTACACTAGATTGCTCGATGATAAGTCCAATGCGGAAGCCTCACTCATTTCGCGGGGGTGGGAGCCGTTCACCTCATTCGAGATGCGTGCATTAACTTTTTGCACGCGAACGGCTCCCACCCCCGCCACCTCATTTCCTCGCCCATTTCCTCAGCTGTGTAGAATCACTCTTTCTCAATAGCCTCCTAAATATTTCCCTCCAAATCAAGTGCACAAGATTCCCATCTTTTTTTTTTTTTTTCTTCACCATCAATAAACAAAACTCATCAAGGAAATAAGGACTTGCAGCAAGAGAAGGTACCAAAGTCGATTTATTTGGGGGCAATAATTGTGATCAAGTACAGTACAATTTCATTTCACCTATTCAGGAGGCCTTCTCTTCCATCCAAATTTTTATTTATTTTTTTTCTCTTGTTTTATAGACCTGCCAAGATTCCCTCCCTGCCAATGCACAGAAACTGAACATTAAGTCCAAATCTAATCATAACCATTTGGACAAAAAAAAAATTTGCCTGTATCATCATCATCTCACCCCTATCACTGTTCTCATATCTTGTGATATTTCTAGGGGTACCCTTAAAACAGTTATGGGTTCAAAATTGCCTCCAAAAATTTCTCCATTTCTTTTTCTTTGGTAAGGTAGACAAGTGAGAGGATTGGCATTGGTTTGTAACTTAACAAGGACATAGAGCAAAGCTAAATAGCACATAAGGTAAGACATGATTGTCCAGTGAAAGAAGAGAGATGATATGATTTTGGTTCTGAAATGTGCATAACCAGCAGAGGATTGCAAAGACCATATGTATATGTGTGTGGTTATTGTTTTTACAATTTTTATGCATCATATACAATTTGTACCAATCTGAGTTCCTTTGAATTCAGGTAACAGATGAAAATTTAAACACTTCTTCACATGTACAATTTTATGGTTAAGAGGGTTGTGCATGGATCAGTTTAAATGAAACTAGAAATCTAATCAAATTCCTTACTGAACTGACTGGTATTTAGATTGTAAAATGGACTTGGAACTAATTGTTGTCTTGCCGAAAAGCCTCGGTGCTATGAATTTTCATTGGGATGGCTTAGTCAATCGTGTCGAACACATCTTAAGATATTCCTCACTTCACCATGAATTAGGTGATCTTCTAACAACACCAATGTACATATATATTCACACATGTAAAAAGATTTTTTTTTTTTTCTATATTTACCTATTCCAACCAAAATGTCATTTTAGCACAATCAACTTGAAGAATGACGCTAATAGCATGACAATTCAACGGTTAAAACTTGACGGATGGTACCATTAGGCCATGAATTCAAACTCTGGTCTTTCATAGGCTATGGAATCCTGAAAACCCAGCTCACCTGCTTAAAAATAAATAAATGATGAATGGTCACAAGCTCTTTGCCATTTCTTCCAAGTCAGTGATGTTTCAATGGACCACCCCTTGGAAATAGAACTTTGTAACTAGTTTAGAAGGGTCTGACATAAAGAAAAGAGGATTCCATTTCCACCTCTCCTTACTTTCATCATCAACTCCCGTTATTATTTCCTGCAACACCATCTACCCTTGTGACTCTTTTTAACCTATACTAGAGAATTAAAAACAAATTACAAAATTCAAAGCACCCATTTTACCCTCCCTTGCTTCCATCAAATTTTGTCTCCATATTTCACTCCCACTATATAATTACTACACAAAACACTAGAACAGTACATTGTTCATTTCCCCACTCATCTCTTCTTCCTTCTCTCATTTCCTTCAAACAAGGTGGTCTAAAGAAGAGTGGAAAATAATGCCTAGCAAGGCTTCATTTCTAAGGCAAATAAGTGGTAGAGAGAGTTGGAACTCTTCTTCATCATCAAAGAGATGGAACATCCACAACAACAACAACATCTACTCAAGTAGTGGTGGTGGTGGAGGGTATGAGAGGAGCTTGAGAGAGATGGAGGGGTTCAACATGTATGGTGTTGGTGATAATGGTGGTGATGGGTACATGATGAGAAAGAGAGTGATGGTTGTGGTTGATAACACTTCATGTGCTAAACATGCCATGATGTGGGCACTCACTCATCTTACAAACAAGGGTGATCTGATCACTCTTCTTCACATCATTTCTCCTCATCAAGGTCAAAGTCATGAAAGAGATTCTTCTTCTTCTTCTTCCTACCTTGTTAGTTCTCTTGGCACCCTTTGCAAAGCTTGTAAACCAGAGGTGAGATCTCTATAATTTTCAAGTTGTTTTAGAGTTACCACTTTAGAACAAAAGATTCTATTGCAAAAAGGTCAATGCTATTTGACCCATGTTTAATAAGGTGGTTACTTGCTCAAACAATATATAGAATTTCTTGCAAAAATGAAGTGATGAAAAGTAGATGAAACTTGTGATTTTGTGCTAGCCTCTTGTTTTTCAAGTTGTTTTGGGGGTACCCCTTTGTTTAATTTCTTCTTTTTGGGTAGCTTAGAAAGAATCAATGTTGATTGACCTACTGGCCTCAAGAACATTATATTTTTTGCAAAAAGAATGATTAAAACTTAAAAAGTAATTAACCAAGATTGTCACCATTTTTAGTTCACCTTGACCATAGTCAATGAGTAAGGTGATGTTAGTAATTTTTTCCAAATTAACCATTCTTTGGATCAGGTGGAAGTGGAAGCACTAGTGATACAAGGACCAAATCTAGCAACAGTGTTGAGCCAAGTCAAGAAGCTTGAAGTCTCTGTTCTTGTTTTGGGTCAAAGGAAGCCTTCATCTTTCATCAATTGGTAAGTTCATTTTAACCCTAAACACCTCCCTCTTACTTAACTTCAATCACCCTTTACCATTGGATCTAAATCTTGATGTGGACCTTGTGGTGGCAGTTTATGTATGAGCACCAATAAAGACTTTGTGGATGAGTGCATCAACAATGCAGAGTGCTTGACTTTAGGAGTGAGGAAGCAAAGTAGAGGCATGGGAGGGTACCTTATTAGCTCTAGATGGCAAAAGAACTTCTGGTTGTTGGCTTGATTAGCAAATAAAAAATAAGTCAAGGGGTGTAATTGTCATATTGGATGTTCTACCTCTCTAAACCCTTTTGTAAAGTTGGTCTTTAGATTTGAAGATTATATTCTTCTTCTCTTATCTATAGGCATAATAATCTTTCTTTATTCAGTCCTTTTTTTCCTAAGAACTATAAAAATAATCCTAAAACACAGTTAATGAGACACTAGATCCAAAATGGTGAGAATCTAAGAGTGATTCTTTATGACCACCACTTTTTCTTTTCAGTTCACCCCACATGTATGGTAGTATCACAGTTCACCCCCACCTTTACCACAACCACCTCACTTATAGACAACCATAAATTTGCCATCCCTCTTACTCTGCTTTAGGAGAAAGTAAAGGAAGATGGTAAAGAGTGAACGAAGAGGCCAAAACATGAAACACAATAATGTTTTGTCATGCTTGCTATAGTTTGAGTTACTCAATGATCTGATGCATCAAGTATCAAAAAATCTGTAAATGGCTGTGATATCTGATGTACTTCTCTCGTACTCCCGTAAAATGATGCAAGGGCCACAGCCAGATGTAGTCAATGTTAATCAATCAGATGATCAGGATCCACAAAATAGGCTACAGCCTGAATTCGAATCCAATAAAATGTAATACAGAATTCAAATACCCAATACACTTCATAACCTTGGCAGGGCATTTCTATAAAAATGAACCATGCAAAGCTGAAGTATGCAGACTCCATTTCACTCACTTGAGCTTAGGAGTGTATTTGACCTATCTCTCGGAGCAATCAGTGCAACTCTTGTGCTTCAGAAATAACTAATTTTAGGATGAACACTAAGGTAGTGTTTGCAAATGGTGTTTCTTCCCATAAGTTGACAGTGCTGTATCTTAGTACCAACAAGAATATATATAGGCGTTTCCAGAATATATATATATATAGCGCCTTTCCAGAAATAATTCACACATCAATTACAAAGCAATCCATTTCCGGAACAAACAACCTGCACAAGTTGCTAGATTTTGCTCTTCGTTCAGGAAGGTCGACCAGAGCTCCAAGTGGGTTCAAATTAAAGAGTCATTACCTTTTAGTACAGTGAGTCAAGGTAGGGTTTATGAGCAAAAAAACAAAAAGATAATCAGCTATCCAAAGCCTACAGAGGTATCTTTGCAAGGCAGATTTTTTTTTGCCCCAATCAAACAAGGGGTATATGGAGAAAATCTAAATTAACTAATCGATTGAATGTGAACTTACATGACAAAGTGTCGCGTACTCAGAACTTCTAGGCCTTACCTCACGAGCAGAAAATGCTGGAACATATAATTAGACCTTATCATCTAATTTATCATTTACAAGAGGTGCCAACTCCATCAGACTCCTAGGAGTCCGGGGCGTTTTAGGCGTTCCTGGTGGTGGTGGTTGTTGAGAGAGCTTATGCCTTACGTAACCGTAAAAAGTGCAGCCAACGAGGGTCACTCCACATCCAACTGCATTCAAAGCTGGGATAGGGTTTCTGAATACCAACCAAGAAGCCAAGACTGCAACTGCAACCTGTAACAAAAAAGAACGACACGTGCACAAAGTTGTGAGAATTTTGCAATAGCAACTATCTTAAAACAGGGTTGGAATGAGTGAACTTTCTACTTTTTGTAGACATTTACTCTAGCATCATAAGATTTCATATGATGTTGATATCATTTTAAAAACCTTCAATGTGGGTAACATTCTTCCAAAGATACAAAACAAAGGGTATATCATTTTGAAACATAAACAGAAAACAAAAATTATACATACATTCACTATTTCCTTTCATAGAGTTCCAGAGTTTGAAGGTTTCATTTATCATATATGAGAAAAAAGAAAGAAAAGAAAAGCATTGAAATTATAACTTGGTACACCTAACATGTTATTGATTTATCATCTTGTAGTCAACTTAAGTAATCTTTGGAACGAGCTTATAAAGGATATCACAATAAAGGTATTTTCCAAGGAAAACACACGGACCTTTCACTTCTATAGTATTTCCTACTCTTACTGCTTTGGGTCTTGTAATAATAAGTTGATGACACTGGCAGATAAAAGAGATCAGTCTCATTCCATTCTCACCTTGAGATTACCCGCAACATTGAAAGTAACTGCTGTTGTAGAATGGATGACATAAAAGATGGAGAAGTTTAGACAGAATGCTAAGACCCCAGAGGTGAAAATTATGGTAAGTGCTGAGAGGACAGCATCATGCGTCTGAAACCATTCAATGACACCTGGCCCTTCAAATATCATGGCTGGCAAAGCCAAGATCATGGTGGCAAAAGGTGCCATGTAGTACACTGTGTTTATGCTACATATCAACAAAACGACAATAAAAGATCAAAATGATTATCAATAATGAATAACTGTACATAAAACAAAAAATACTTGAACAGTATCACTAATAGTCTGATAAACTGAAGTGAGGATGAAAACACGAGAATCTAACTCGCACAAAACATTCCCTAAAAACATAAGTTGTATACTCCATAAAGGACTCAATGCAAGTTGAATTGCATAATAAGTAATCATTGTACCAGAAACAGCAGTGTAAAAGTTCATCCAATTTATCAATTTTTTTTTACAGAAAACTCAATAGAAAAAAAGATAAGACGAAGAGAGCGAAATAAGCAGAAAAGATTTATAAAGACGGCGAGAAAGAATAAAAGAGAAATAAAGTCAGCTACAGATTGTCAACCCAGGGGAAGAGAGAGCATTTGAAAATTTGCACTCCAATATAACCACATTACATCATGTGGTGTGAGCAGGATCCATGCATTTGAAACTTTACGTTCCTCCGTGTAAAGCCCAGCCGCTCTAAAATCTGAAAACACCTAGCACATGTAAGCATACTTTCATAGGATCTTTCTGAGGATCGGTGCGTTTATCACTTGTAAGTTGTAACAAGGTAGAACATTAACACCAATATATGTCTTTTGTCTTTTGGGTAGAGCTCGGCGTGCATCTTCGTTACTAGCAATCGCTTCCAAGCAAGATGGAAACAACATAGAAACTTCCAACTACCATTTCTTGAAAATAGAAATCCTACTATTTTTTTATTTGCTTGTTTATTTGAATTGTAGAGCATAATTACAATAGAAAGCAAGATTACCACCCAAACCTCAATGCCAAAGCCCTTGGTCCTCCAACTCTTACAAATCAACCTATAATAGGAATGGCCTGACCACACCCAAACAACAAAAAATAATTTTCGCAAAACCCTAACCAATAGGATGATTAAAATGCAACTGAATTTTCATAAATCTCTAGCAACTGCATAATAATATAGCATCTGTTGCAATTGATTCTTCTCCACCATACCCTCGACACTCGAAGCTTCCACATCAATCCCTTCTCAATACGTCCCTAGTTGACAATCCAAATACCTATGAGAAAAGAAACATTGGGCATAATACATTTCATCCAAACCAATATATACTCTCTCTCTCTCTCCCCCCCCTCCCCCCCATTTTATTTATTTTCTTATATCAATATGTTATGAGTTTTAGGGTGATGGTTGTATCTTCCTCTTAGGAGCTTAGTGATGCTTGAATTCATAGGACTCAAGGATGGATGTGAGCGCATACACATCGGGATTGAGCTCGTCGGTTGCATGGGTAATGCCCCAACTTTTTGAAGCATCGCTCCTTCTAGAAATAGGAATAGCCACATAGCTATGTGCAATTGTTCTGAGATTGTTCTCGAGAGAGATATTAATGTTATTTCATAAGTTGGAATATCTCTCATTGCGTATATGTTCTTTTATTGCTTGTTCCGCATATTCTTTAACCAATTCCGTATGATAGGATTCAACTAGGAGATTTTAACTTTCCCAAAATTAAGGTTAAGATTTTTTTTATTTTATTTTTTCCTTTGGTTATCAATTAGGTTTTTAATTTGGGATTTGGGAAAAAAAAATTTTGAGTCTTCTCATTTCGAAGAAGTAAAAGGAAATATTTATTAAAGTATATTTTACTTTTAGCATCCTATTCTATTGTACTTTAGAGACTTTTACAGCTTGAATCATCATATCTCAAATGTTTTCAATGGTCAAATTTTGATATGTGTTTCTCATGTCCACGGGAGTTCCATTCCCATATTTGATAATAAAATAAAAAATAAAGTCCCATGGATTCCATGGAATAAGATTTTATGCAACCAAAACCTCTAGAGTCAACCATATATATGTAAGGTTGGTCAACTGCCATCAAGGGATACTGCTTTATACAAATCCAAGTTAACATTTCCCAACTAGGCAAAAAAAAAAAAAAAACAAGATAATTAGCATGAATTCCCTGGTAGCGTCCCAACAAAATGTTATATGGTGGAAAGAGTTTGGTCACGCTACATAAAATACACAAAAATTATGATACCCTGAAGTGCACCTTAATTGACCATGGTAATGTACATGAGACTGTACATATTGAGTTGGTTGTAATTTCCGCAACATACTCCAAACTAGATTTCCTGAGCTTAATGAATTGAAGTATGCCTCCAACCCATCATTAGAACTCTTTTCCTCTCTAACTATTTTTTAAGGAGTATAACATAAGATTTATCGCAAAACAAATATAAGAAAAGAAAAAAAAAGTTGTAGACATACATGAAAAGGAAATGTTGACATGATACAAATGGAATAGGTTTCTAGATATTATGCCATAAAAGTTGTATTACAAAAACAAAAACAAAAAAAACTGAAGTCAACAAAGAGTATGTAGCTGTGGGAAAGAGCAAAGAAAAAGACGGAGACAAAGAGAGGAATTGTTGTGGGATATGCTAAGTTACTAACACAAATTTGTCGAGAAAAATATAAGTTTCTAAATATGGAGTCCACATTTTTTTCAAGTGGTAGGCAATATAAATCTTAAAAACAAACGATGTTAAAAAATGTGAACTTCTCAGACAACAAGGGTCTAAACAGAGAACGACACAAAGTTGGAAATAACATAGTTGACCATCTGCCAGATGTAAAGTTAAGGTATTGCAAAACACAACAGAGGCATTCCCATCCTTTTGTTTTACATCAACAAAGAGGTGAAATCAAAATCGAAAACAAACTATAGTAACAAAAATTGATGACCTACCTGTCAAACTTATATCCGTGCAATAGAGATTCTGCGAGGATAGTCTTTGTAGATGTAGCCAGACATCCAAATAAAGCCGCACAAAAACCAAATACATTAAAACTAAGCTCAGTAACGGATGTGAGTAGAATTCCCCCAACAATAGGTATCAAAGATGCCCAAATGCGCCAGTCAAAGTACTTTCTCCAAACAAGCCACTGCAGCACAACTGTTCAAATTATACTGAAATTGTAAGTGGTTGTAAAAGAAAAAGAACTTGACAGGAAAGGAAATTATATTAATTAATAATAACAAAACAAAGGAAAAAATAACTGGACCTGTTGTTGCAGGAGTGAATGATTTTATTGTTTGCATAAAAGAAACTGGAATGTATCGCAAGCTCACATTCCCCAACACTATGTTGATACAGAAAACAAATGACATAGGAAATATCCTTCTCCAGCGGTCTGCTGGGTCAACTGCTATCAAGGGCTTAACCCTAAATACTATGATTGCCAAGTATGCCCCAATAGCTGAGCATATGAAGTGGATGCAAGATATTGACAGTGGAAACTTAAAATCCAGTTTCTGCATGAAATCAAATGTCAGAATCAAAACAAACTTTTGTAAACATTGTGTGTGTATACATATCTGCCTTTAGCCCCTTTTACTGGTTATCATTAAAATCAAAATTATTTAAAATAAAGTTCCAAAGATAAGGGCACAGCTTTCGCTGTAATGCAAAAGCTTAAAATGATAGGATGGTGTAGAAAAGGACAAGATTATACATTCATACAGGAACAGTAGAATATGAGAATATTGTAAACTGAAGATCAGTATCGATCAATTAAAGCAACAAAACAATAACAACAGTGTCAGCAAGATGCTACACAACTAGCTTGCAGTTCAAATATCTGTGTAACAAATCAACACAGGATGAAACTAATCATATAGTATTTTGCAAATGGAAAAGAAAAAGGAAAAGGGAAAGGAAAAAAAATGAGAGTTATTTTGCAAATGGTCTGCATCATTAATCTCAAATTAGTATTGATCCCCTTTTGAAGATCCCTATTTTCATCGAATTCAAAAAATTAGAGTGTTACCAAAAGGAAGTGACACAAATGGAATTCAACCAGATTAACCCATGAAACCAAAAAACAAAGTATCTTGAACTTGGACCATTCCCTCAAAATCAAACACAAAACATTTGCAATAAGACGGCACTAATAGCTTACTTTTCAATTTTCGCTGACCAACTTGAGCAAGACTCCTGAATTACTTACTACAGTGACCTACTTGAACAATAAGTATTTTAACGTTGCAAGAAACAAGATAGACATATATTCATCACATAAAATTCAAAAGGAAATGATGGTGTACTAGTATTATCTATCTATTTTAATTATTTAATAATTGGGCCGGTCCAATGTAAGCCCAAAAAAGTCAATAGGTTTAGGGTTTTGCTTTGTTTTGCTTAAATAGGTCAAAAATCAAGTTTATAATCAGTTTTGAAGTTTAGAGAATTATTACTATAGTGGAGGAACTTTGTTAATTCAAGTTTTTTAAACCTCTCAGTAAAAGTGCAATCCCATGAAGATAGTGGTAATAGTGTAATACGATAGATCTGGCATCAAAACCGACATTTATCCACTTGCCCATGAAACATAAACAACCAAAATAAGCAACCCTCCCAACACACCAACGGTAAGAAAAAAGGCTTTACTTTGGACCAGAAATTCCATTTTCATTTCTTTATTTTTTTTATTGTCGTTATAGACCTTATCCTAGCCATCTCTGAACTCCCTTTCTGAATAAGATCTCCCGACGTGCAGATGTCCTCAACAAGGACTACAAGAGAGCAGTAAGTTGGAGACTTCATCATGACCATCACTCACCAGCTCAAGGATCAAGAACCGGTATGATTTTATTCCTGGCCACTAAAACGCTTAACTGGAGAAGGAGGGAATCTCTTTGAAATGCAGTTATCAGCTACAACAACAAGCCAAAAACAAAGAAAGACACACTCTTAACTGTGTCACAAACAAGACTTGAGATGTCCACCCATCACCAGGGCACCATTACAATCACCCTCCCAAGAATCAATATATAAACCCAAGGTCTAGATACGAGTCTTGTCCTCTGACACTAAACCACACCACCCTTTCCTATCAACTTTGTTCCTAACTACACCACTAACTGTTTGTTTTCTCTTTGCTATTCTTACATATTCATACTTAAATGCTTGTCTATACTCACTTTAAGACGAACAGTTCAGAAGAAATCCCATCAACTCCCAATCACTACCATGGTTTGGTTACAACTCCTCAAAAGGGCCATGGTTCTTATATGACTTGCGAATTGTAACTTCAAAGATGTTTCCAAGAAGGTTAAGAAGTGTAGTTGTGGCTATTTATGAGCTGCAACATCCAAAATTAACCAGAGAATCTCTAATCATAATAACTCTTAGTAGTCAGAGAAGTTTCTTTCAAATACAAACTTTCTTTCAAGTCCCTTTATTAGCCCATTTATCTTAAGCATAAATAGTGTAAGGGAATGTCTACCTCCTTCTTGGTTGCTTTTTAGATTACCCATAATTGAAATAAAAAGATGTACAAGTACAACAATCAAATAAAATGCATCACCATAGACTTCTCTTAGATAAATTTTCCCACTAACTACTTAAAAATTTTAAAAAGGAAAAGGAAAGAACAATTTCAAGAGATTTAGGAAGTACAAGCACCTTCCATTACAAACATACATGACATTGCATAAACCCACAAAAGTCAATGTATTTTAATAGCTACTCTTTTATTCTATATATTCATGGACGTGTTCAATTTGCATTAAAACTAATAAAAATACAGGAGTTCCTGGCCTTGTTAGGACTACCTCTATTAGCTATAAATAAATCAAAACTTGATTAAAAGAAGTACCTTTCTTGACTCATAACCTGCTTTGTGCTTCATACTGTGGGAATATTGACAATAAATATATAAAATGGGAAACAAACAGATGATCCGATATGAAATCTAATAACAAATCAAACTCCATTTCTTATAAAACTAAAGCACACCCCGAAGAAATATCAACAAATCAGTCATAGCCATCTAAAAATATTATGAATTTTATTCAAATAAATCAATAATGTGTTAAAAAAAAAAGAAGCAATTCTGCCATCAAACAACACCCAAATAAAAAATCAAAACATACCCATCAGAAGATCCAACAAATCACACAAACCCATTGGATCAAATCAACAAAGGAACAAACTTTACCTGAAAGATCCACTTGTTCATGATAATCACAGTGACATTGAAACCCCACCACTGAATTATAGCTATAACAGAGCGAATCACGCTCCACTGACACAACAAGCTCTCCTCCATGGATCCAAAACAACAACCCCACAGCACAGAATCAATCACAAATCACACACAACGGGGTGATTTTGAGGAGAAAGAGAGGGAGATGGAGAAACTCACAACATGGGTTCTGTCTGTTAAGAGTGAATTAAGGGGAAGAAAAGTGTTAGAGAGAAAGAAAGAGCGAGAGAGATATAAAGGGAATTAAAAACGGTTGTTTGGGGAGAGAGAGTGAGATCAAAGAGTGAGTAATTTGGAGGAAAATTGTGAACAAAAGAGAGAGAGAGAAAAGTAGTGATCTTTGTAACGGTGAGAGAGAGACAGAAAGAGAAGAAAGGGAGAGGTGATGCTCAATTGCTTGTTTGTATGTGTTGTTGCAATAATTCTAGGGAGCCTGGCTACGCTGTTGGGGCGAAATTACTCTTTTGCCTCCCCCCTTTTTTGTTTTGTTGTGGTTATATTTAAAGAGTGTTGAAGGAAGGAGCAAAGGTATAAAATTGCCCTGGCCAGCTACTCAGGCTCCCTAGAAGCACTCGTGTTGTTGTAATGAGCACTACTACAGTGCCTAATGGCCACTAGGCATCGTCCACTTGTCTCGATGATGTAGCATCATCAGAAGATGTTTTTTATAACCTCAAAATACACATAAACTTTTTGATGATTTCATCATTATCTTGAGATCACACCACGTCATCCTGGTTGCAAAAACTTGATTTCCTAACAATTTTTTTTATGTTCTTTAACATGTCACAGAATCTATACAAAAATGCTTGAAAATCAAGTTTGCAACCGGACTGAATTGACATGATTTGTGGAAGTTTATGCGTTGCAAACTTGTGAAAATTGTGACATGTTTAACAACAAGGTAAAGATCGAAATTATATCTCAATGTAAATCGAATGACACTTTTTAAGTTGCTAGAGTGGGACTCGTAGTTTTTATTGTATGTAAATCTATTTTTCAACTTGTCACGAATGCCTGTTGGAGTAGAAACACTCGGAGTTGTTGTTTTATATTAGCTCAATGGCTTGCATGTTCACTACACTTTTAACTTCCTCATTTCATTTATTTATATTACCAATGGCGTAAATTAAGGGATTTTGATTCATAATGGTCAATTGTTGGATTTAAATTTATTACAAGCAAGCAATAATTTAAATTGTGATAATATTTTTCCAAGTGTTATTGACCATTATGGTTGATTTGCTATAAAAAAAAATTATGTGAAAGATAATATAAAAAATTTAGAGAGCCAGGATAGCGATTGGGGTTCTTTGTCCGTGTGATTGTGTTCGATTTGGTCATTATGAGCATCTCTAGGATGATGGATGGTATTGGGCTTGGCCTGACTATCTAAAATTATGTTATATTGTAAAGCTTATAAGATTGTAAGGCCAATAAATTATGTTATATTGTAAAGCTTATAAGATTTTATAATCTGTATTAGTTTCCAAGAGCTTATTTTACTTACAAAGTCCAAGAGAGTCTTGGAGAGCACATGGTGGAAAAGTAGGAACCTAGCTTGTAAGACAAGTCCAATTTCTCCTTTTCTTTCTTTATTTTCTCTTTGTCCTACAAAGCTAGTTTTCCCAAGTCTCGTGAAAATGGTGGAAGTCAGATCCCCATTCCATTCAGTCAAGTATTATGAATCAAGAGGGGAAAAAGGGAGAAAAATTGACGGAGAGAATAATGGCACAAAGAAGAAACTATCAAACACTATTTCAATGTCTGTTTGGTTGTACAGAAAATAGAAATGGAAATTGAAAATGTTTCTGTAAATTTGATTTCGAGACCTCCCCATCGGACTTGAATTTCAGTGAAAAAAAAATCTTATGAAGAATTGATTTTCTGTAAGTAAACAAACAACCAAACAACGAACATATGCCTATAAAAAATGACTAACCAAACAAACCCTTTAGAGTACTACAATTGGAGGATTTGGTTTTCATTCATGGTTCACTAGGAGAGTTAGTCAATGGTCATGACTTTTTTTTTATTTTTATGATCAGAGTGTCGTAGCGGCTGCCAGATCGGAAACGGCGGCGCGTAACAGCCCTAAGTTCATAACGAAATCTCTTGTCGGTATGGGCTGATGCGCATTTTCACAATTCCCACCGATCTGAGCATAAGAATCGTGCCTGTATCGGATCGAAACGACGGTCTGTGTGCGACTGGACCGTATCGGAAGAAGAACCGAGCAACTAGATGCCGGTGCAGCGAGCCGTATCGGGTTGCAGCAGCTAGGGTTTATCAAACCGGCACAAAGATCAAAGGTCCAGATGCTGTCCTAGTATCCTGGAACGGCTAGGATTAGAGGGTCTGAAAAATAGAAGAATTCCCAAAAAACCCTCAGAATCGCCTCAGAGGGCGATTTTTTTTTTTTTTTTACTTTGTGAGTTTCATCAATGGCTCGTGTTTTCCAATGGTCATGACTTGGTTAATCCATTGTTAATGATTCACTTAGATGTCCAAATATGGAGTATGGTTCGAATTGGTATGTGATATAAGAGTAAGTATGGTGAGGAGAACAAAAAAAAATGATAATCAAAGTTTAACAAGTTTAACGAGCAATTGATTTAGACCTTCCATGACTCGCTGCCACGATGAGATCAAAAGATAAAAGCATAAAATGTTCTTGGCCAAACCCATCATCAGCTCTTGAATTTCTAAACCAATTGAATGAATGTTAATGTCTCTGTCATTTGGTTTTAGGTCGACTTCCATATTCCACACTCATGCTTCCATCATTGACAATGAAAATACAATTTTAGTTAGGCACTAAAACAGGGCCAAGGTTTAATTAGTAACATGGTCACTATTAAGAAACTAATTAAAGACCTAAACACTACTAGGCCCTACTTGTGGAAGAAAAGCTTCACACTGAATGCACCTTTTTCCAATTCAAACCATCGTTTTTCCAAGTCAAGATAAGAATCAGCATACTTATACAAGGAGGAATTAACAGATGGTGCATTGTTTTGGATTCAGAAGCAAGCAATAAGACTCGTTTGCTTGCATTTCAACACGTGTTGTAACTGATCTTAGTATTGATTCCATAAGTTAATCCAACAAAGTGAAATATGAAATCCACCATAGATGGAATGAATTCTCAAATTCAGTATAGGGATGGCAGTGGGGCAGATTTTCACGGATATCCGCCCCATTCGCTCCATTTTGGACAGATTTGGTTAAGGGTATATGGAGGTTGGGGCGGATACGGATATTCAAATTGTATTCATTTATTATTCGGGGCGGATACGAATTTGGCCATATGCGCCCCACGGATATCCATTTAATCAGTGAAATTACTAAAATACCCTTGAACTATATAAGGGGAAATAAACCCTAGATCCAATCTCTCACTCTCATCTCACATCTCACATTCTCACTCGAAGAGTCGAAGTCAAAGCTCACCTCTCACAGTTGCCTCGAAGAGTCGAAGTCGAAGCCTCTCACAGCGACAGACTCGACACTCGAAGCTCTCACAGTCGAAGACGAAGCCTCTCACAGCGACAAACTCACAGTCACTCAACGCTCGTTGCTCAACCAAGCTCGACGACACTCAACGCTTAGTCACTCAACCCTGCTCCCTCCCTGCAGCTCTTCTGATTCTACTCAACGCTCAACCAAGCTCGATTCGACGAAAATCACAACAAATTCCCTCCATTTCAGGTATTCAGGTACTATCATTGCCTCTTCCTCTGTATTTCATCTTCTTTGTCTCGAATCTTCATTCATTCTCAAATCTTCTTTACAGTGAAATTGGAGGTTTTTCTTCTTGAAAATAGACACGAGTTGAAGAAGATAGATCATCTCCATTGTCATCAAGAACAAGAGAGTCCATTGCTTTACTGATCTACACAGGTAACCATTGCTTCACTGATCTACAAACGAGCTTATTAAGGGACTGATCTATAATTAGGTTGGATTTGTTATGTTTTTCAGGTGTTTTCTGGTTGGATTTTTTCTAGTATGCAATGGGAACTTTTGTTTTTTTGTTTTATTTATAAGCTCAAGGCTTTTTTAAGATCTTCTCCTCCATAAGAAAAGATCTTAGACAAAAAAAGATGGGTTGATTATGTTTGAATCTATAAAGATTTACCTCAGTATAGTTGATCATACTCTCAGATTTAGTTTGTAGTTTCTAAAAGGGATTCGACTGGTTTATTTTTGATATTTTTGTTTTTAGAAAAAGGTATGGTTAGGACTGAGGAGACTAAAGTCATTTAGTTAGATTATGATCTAATGAGAATTTTATATATTGTTGGATCACTGAAAAAGTTCATTGAGAAATTTGTTAATGTCAGGTGAGAGCTTGCTTTTAGTGTTGCAATATTGTTTCCTTGCCACAAACACTTATTGATCTCCCTTTTTGGTTTTTTATGTGAAAGAGTAGGATTTATGTGGGCGTTTTAAGATGACATTTTGCTCTGTTTGTATTCTTGTATTCTTGTAAAGAGGAACTGACATTTATGTGTGCGTTTTAAGATGGCATTTTGCCCTCCATTGTAAAAAGGAGGATTTGGGTTAGATAAAGAGGATTGTATTCTTGTAAATGACATTTTGCCCTGTTTGTATTTGAACTTTGGAAACACTAATATCTGTACAGTTCATTAACTTTGATTAAACCTCTTATTAATCGGTGAATCAATATATCAATCAGTGAGAGTGATGCATTGTTTAAGAATCAATTTGATTCATTTTGGTGGTTTGTAACTTTGTACTTCTTAAAAAATTTAGTGTTCGGTTGAAAAGCATTCATGGATGCATGTACATTATAGCTTTGTATATGAAGAAGCTTATCAGCTGATGTTGTTCAACTTGTAATTTGTTGCAATATACTTATTAGATTAATGTTTGCATATAAAACTCATTGTACATGTCAATGACAATTTTGGTAAACAACATCTAACCTTAGTACTCAAAGGTCAATTTGGAAAAAAGATGCCTAAGCAAAATGGTAACTTTTACGTGATAAACAAGAGTGTGAGGGAGATTAATTAACAAATAGTGCTAAACACTTGCTGATCATTGTTTGTTTTAGGGATATGTCATTGGATTTGTTTTGTTTTTTAATGGAACTTTTATCAAAATGTGGAATGTCAACTTTTATTGATTGAGTTAACTTATCAAAACATTTAAATGAACTTCCACTACATATTCAATTTTGAGATTTTTTACTATGTTGATCATTGTCTGTTTTAGGGATATGTGATATTCACGTAATTATTACATAATATATCCCTTAATTTATATATGTTAGTGTTTCAATTATTATAATTTATAATAATTATTTCGTTTTCATGTCTTGACAGTAATTTGAGCGTTAACGATGAAATGATATTAAGGCAACAATTTAAGGAATGACAATTGGTCGATTCTAGTGGTGGTACAAAGTAGAGGGACACATATCTAAACCTAACCCTAATAAACCTAGGTCCTCCTAACTTAACCTAAGCCCAAACCCAAAATGCTAACCTAAAAACCCAAGCCCAAGATAATAGGAAAACCCTATTTAACTCCCCCCATCTTAGAGAAAGGTTCCCTCTCGTTTTCCACGTTCTTTCTCCCCTCCTCTCTTTTCCAGCCACCACACCAATCTACCCTGCCGGCGGCAATCCTCGCTCGATAGGAGAGCCGGCAGTGCGATAATCCCGCCATCACCACCTCACCTTGCCACCGTCTAACACAGCCACTACCGAGCATCACCACCTCCCTGTCCCTGCTCCTCTCCCCTGTCCACACAGCCTCCACTACCATCTCGTTCTCCCACCATCAGCCACCACAAAACAGACCACAACCACCGCCACTAACCACCGTGAAACAGGGGCGTGAGAACCCTGTTTCACGTTACAAACTCCACCTCGCCACCTTCTCCGCCATCACCACCGCCAGTCTTCATCTCGAAGCATCTCTCTCTCTCTCTCTCAGCCACCACCATCACAAGGCGGACAGAACAGATTCAACCGCCGCGACAGAGCCACCACAACCACGCCGCGAAACAGAGCCGCACCGCGACTCTGTTCCGCCTCGCCACAGATCTTTCTACCCTCTCTCGCGCTCTTTCCTATTTTCCTCTCTTCTCCACGGTCTCTCCCTCCTCCATCTCTCTCTCACAGCCACAACATTCATCCGAACACAACCACCGCCGCCTCGAAACAGAGTTCGCAAGCAGCAGTTTCACCGCCCCTGTTTTCTTCTCTCACCCTGTCTCCCTCTTCCATTCTTTCTTCTCCAAGGTCTCTCCCTCCTCCACCTCTCTCTCTCTGCTCCATCATCACAACCAGACCATCAGCCGCCACGAGACAGAGCTCGCGACAGAGCACCACAGCTCCTCTCCTTCTCGTCGTTTCGTTATCTCATTGTTTCCTCACACTCTCTCTGTCTTCTTGCAGGTAACGGAGCCAGTCGGAGGAGCGAAGAAGAAGCCGCAGCAGCGGGGAACAGAGCGCTGTCGCGCTGGAGACGAAGCTCTGAAGAGCCGGGCGATTTTGAGCGGGAAATAACTAATTTTTCAAACACTTCAGCTATTTGCAACCTGCGGTTCTGCTCTGTACCACCACAAGGTATTTGCAACCCTTTTCTCGGGATTCGTGTTCATGCAGAGATGAGTTACGGCGTACCACATCATGAGGAGATGACTACCGCTACCATGATCAGCTAAACCCTTTGCCAAGGCTAAGATGAAACCACAGGGTTTCCTAGAGTTTGTTGTATTTAAATTTATTATTTTCTTTATGCTTGAACGCTAAACACATTTGATTTCTGAGTCTCGATAATTTGCTTTCACCGATTATATCCTGATTAATTATCTAGACTAGTCGGTAGTTAGAAGTACCCTTTGTTGAAATTCAAAGCCCGATTTAATCAATTAATCTGAATCTGTGATTGTGTGTGCCGTAAGAAGACATGCAATGCTAGGGGTTTATGATTAGTTAAAATGGACCTGTGATTGTGTGTGCCGTAAGAAGACCCACAATGCTAGGGGTTTATACCTTTGCTGAAATCAATTGCGAACTTAGATTAATCTTTAGGTTAGTCATGATAATTCTTGAAAACAATAGTTTGGATTACTCAAATCTCAAAGAACCTGTGGTGAAGTCAATGCCTTGGTTTCCCTTTTCATATTTTTAACAACCTTTTATTTTGCTTTTTAATTTGATTTTTAGTTTAGATATTTAAATTGCTGTAACCCCCAATTTAAATTAGTTTAAGTCAACTCTAAAATCTAATTGCAACCACAGTCCTTGTGGGATTGACCTGTACTTGCCCTTGTCTACCAGTTAGACACTGTGCACTTGCAGTTATTAAAATTAGGTTAAATTAACCTACTTATTTAGGTTACTTAAATCTGCATCAATATGCCATAGGATTTGTTCTGTTTTTTAGTGACACTTTAGGACACAGTTGATAGCCATAATTGTATTTCGTTTTTGGTTGTTTGGTAAAATCTCTACAATGATATGAGTATTTTGCTGCATATATGGTGGTGTGATATGAAAATTTTATCAAATTTTGGATCTGATTTTTGTGAGATTTCTCTAACTTGTTTTTTTCTTGTTTAATTAACTAGCATGTTTACTAATATAATTGTGTGTTAAATCATAAATGTTATTGATTAATAGTTCTACATTATTACATATTTATTGTTAGGTTCATTTATGTGCTATGCCCTCATACTGCTGAAGTTCTTTCTGATGCATTGATGGATTGTTTGATGGATTGAAATTTAGACTGTAAGGTATTTGCATTAATCGTAGATAATTGTTCAACTAATGATAGCATTGTCACTTTTTTGTTAAGGAGGCTTAATTTAGACACCATGATGTTAAGGGGTGATTTATTCCACATGAGATGTTCTGCACACATTTTAAATTTAATTGTGAATGATGGGTTGAAAGTTATAGGTGATAGGGTTGAAAGAATTTGAAATAGTGTTGCTTAGAAAACCACGCCAAAAAGGGAAGAAAAATTTTATGGAAGCAACTAGACAATTGAACACTAGTTGTGGTAAGAAGTTGGCTTTAGATTGCAAAACAAGGTGAAATTCTACTTATTTGATGCTTGAGATTGCCTTGATTTCCAAGTATGCTTTTTTTAGGTTGAAGCAACGAGATTCACAATATAAATGGTTGCCACGTGATGAAGATTGGTTGCTTGCATATGATATATGTGAGAAGTTGAAATTGTTTTACAATGTAACCGAATTATTTTTTAAAACCAAGTATTCTGCTGCCAACATCTTTTTCCCTACGCTTTGTTTGATTAAAAAAGTCATTAGATCAGTGGCATGACTTTAATTATCCAGTGGTAAGAGATATGGCGTCAAATATGGTTGAAAATTTTGACAAATATTGGACTGCAATTCATGGGATAATGGTTGTGGCAACTATTTTGGATCCTTGATTCAAAATAAAGTTGATTCGATATTTGTTCCCCAAACTCTATGATCAGGATGATGTAGAAGAAAAAATCCACAGAGTTCGGAACTTATGTTTTGACTTGCTAAGTGAATATATGAGCACATGGTCTGGGGCAAATTCTAGTTCTTCAAGGGTTAGTCAAGCTCAGGCATATGTTGGTCAACTACAATCTGTACCTGTTAATGATGTTTTTGGTGATTATTTTGTGGATTCTATGCGGAGCTCTGGGGGTGCACCTAGTAGTACCGTCAAGTCAGAGTTGGATTACTATTTGGCTGATGATGTTATTCCTCCAGAACAAAATTTTGACATTCTGAATTGGTGAAAAACTAATGGAAGTAAATATCCGACCTTGAATCGGGTTGCTAGAGACATTTTAGCGGTTCCAGTCTCTACAGTTGCTTCAGAGTCTGCATTTAGTACATGTGGCAGATTTGTTAGCCCACATCGCAATCGACTTCATCCAAAGACATTAGAAACTTTGATGTGTGCCAAAAACTGGTTATGGGCCGATATTAAAGGCAATAAAATGTCTAGTTGTGAATATCTTTCTTATTTGTATTATGTTTGCTTATTTTTTTGAGTAAATTAATAACTTAGTTTGTTTATATTATGACAAATGAAATTAACATCACCATATCGGAGGTCAACTTTTGAAGATGATGCAGATCCTCTTGAGGTAAATAAGTCTATAATGAACTAATGATATCTTAGGCTTTGCTAAAATAGATTATTTTATTTGTATGAACAAAGTTGCATGTTGATTGCACAATCCAAAAGTTTTTAATGTTTTTCATTTCAACGACTTGATGGAAGTAATGTAAAACAACACCAAATTTTATACTCGTCTTCATATGCATTTTTTTAAAGAAACTAACTTAGAAATATATTTTTTTTAATTTCAGGTTGGCTAAGTTCTTGCAACAACAAAAGAGCAAAAGAATGATTAGTTATCTTATGATTTTTGTTATTTTCTTGGGTTAATGTGTAGATTCTAAGACTCGTCTGATCTTATTTTGGATTGTTATTGTTGTGCAATTCATGGTGCTTTCATAAACTGTAGTTGAGCATCATTAATGTTATTGCATGGGTTAAGAGCAAACTATGTTTTGGTTGTTTAAGTTTAAGTTGTTTAATGTTGTATAGACATACATTTAAGGTTGTTTAAGGCTATTTTCAGGTTTATTATCAGGTTCAGGTTGTGTTTATTATCATGTTAAGATTGATTATCATGTTTATTTTCATAAAAATGTTGCAGGCTGCACGAGTTATGTGGCTACACGCCCAAATTTTCATAAACATGCAGGTTATGTGTAGGCTTTTGTCCAAGATTATGTGCATGTCTTGAGTTTGTGGCACAGTGGCAGGTTATGTGCTTGTGGCAGGTTTTGCCCAAGATTATGTGCATGTCCTGCACAGGTCATGTTTATTATAATGTGCTTTCATAAACAACAAATTTATTATGATGTGTTGCTTTCATAAACAGCAGGCAATGTTTATTATAATGTGCTTTCATAAAAGCAGGCCCAAATTTTCAACTACAAAAAAAATTCGGGCCCAAAACATGTTGGGGCGGATCGAGGCGGGGAACTAGCAACCCAATAGCAGAATCGCAAACCCGTAAACGGATTGGCGGGGCGGGGCGGATATCCGCCAATCTGTACCGGGCGATTATGATTTTTAATTAAAATTATAAACAGATTGGCGGGGGGATTTGGGGATCCGCTTTTTCCCGACGGATCGGGGATGGATTTGCTCAAATCCGCCCCACTGCCATCCCTAATTCAATGGCCCTGCCAATTCTGTAATATAACAAACATTCTCAACAATTGTTTATACAGAAGCATAAAAAAAGCTTGGTAGTGACCCTTGGTTTTCAATACCGCATTCAATCCAAAACTTGGGAAGGAGTTTATCTTTACCTACCTAATTTTGCTTAGCATTGCTTTTCTCAATCAAGAAATACAGTGGTGAAGGAGGGTCTCACTCTTCAGAATATCACACTGAAAAGGATCTTCTACTACTTGGAATTGCAGAACTTCATATCACCAATTTTGGTTGAGGGGTTTTCCCATCTCCATTGGCAGCTGACTGATTTACAGCTGCATGTAGACAAAAGAAATAAGGGGCAAGATCCAAGAGGAAGAAGAAAAAAAAATGACATTCTCAGGCTCATCAAACAATGAGGTTGTTGCCAGCTATGATGTGCTATGAACATTGTTATTGGACATGACAAGAAAACTAGGAAAAGGCACAGGTATGAGTGCAGTGCATATAACATATTTTGCCATCTATGACTAATGATAAGAAAATATCAGAAATCAGCATATACATTGAAACGATTCCAATGTAAATGGCCAATATAAATTGCAGAACTTGGACTCCCTCCCTCAAATTAAACTGAAATTTAAATTTGAACCTACAAGCCTTTAGAGCTAGGATGCACCGACTCTCCGAAAAACCCCCGAATCACGCGTCAAATACGTGTCGGACACGGATTCGTGCATGACACGCGCTGGACACGTATTGGACACGGGGTCAACGGTCAAAATTCGTTGACTGATTTGGACACGGTCCAGACACGGTCCGGACACGGTCAAATACGATCCAGACACGGTCCGGGGGAGTCAAAATTCGTTGACTGCGAAAATTTTTATTTCGCCTGATTTTCTCTCCCACACCAGAGACAGAGCAGCGGAGAAAAAAAAAAAAAACCCGAAGCCGAAAGAAACCCTAACTGAGTTTTTTCCATCGATCGATCGATCGATCAAGGTCAAGAGTCGACGGAGGAGAAGAGATCGACAGACGGAGCGGAGGAGAAGAGTGATGGCGTCCTCATCGACACCAGGACCAGGTACGATCGATTTCTCGATCGATCTTTCATGTTATGAGTCGACCCATTTCATCAATTCATCGATCAATTGAATCGATTCATCGATTCATCGATTTCTGTTTTGTTGTTTTTTTTTTTTTTTCCTGAGATGGATGGATGGATGGATGGATTGTTCCTGTTATGAGTCGACCCATTTCATCGATCGATTCATCGATTTCTGTTATTTTTTTTTCCTGAGATGTATCGATCGATCCCTGTTATGAGTCGACCCATTTCATCGATTCATTCGATTTTTTTTTTCCTGCAATTCCTTCCTGGCTTCCTGCGATTGTTGAATTTTTTTTTTTTTTTTGCAAGTTGAATACTCTGAAATTTTTTTTGAAATATCAGATGAATACTCTGAATCAGTGAATCTATGACATGAATTTTTTTATTTTTTTTTTGCAAGTTGAAATTTTTTCGTTTTGAAAGTATGCATGCATGATATTAAATACCAAATTTCGTGAATTCATTATGAATCAGTGAATCAGTGAATCGATTTCTGAATCACTTTCCAAATTTCGTTTTGAAATTTTTTTGCAATTCCTTCCTGGCTTCCTTTTTTTTTTTTCTTCTTCTTCCTGTGATTCATTATGAAAGTATGCATGCATGATATTAAATACTTGCACCTATTTGCTGGAAAGTGAAAAGTTAAAAGTTAAAACTAAATAATAAGAAATTAAAATTGGTTTTAGCAGGCCAAGGAACTGGGGATGATCTTTGGAAGCATGTGACAAAATTAGGAAAACCAAATGAAGGGGGGGAAACCTTAGATGGAAGTGTAATTATTGTCTGAAAGATTATACAGGCTCTCTTACTAGATTGAAGCACCATTTGTTGAAGATAAGTGGTCAGGGGATAGCTATTTGCGCCAAAATCTCCCCCATACAACTTAGAGAGGTGCAAAAATTTATTGATGAAGCTGCATTGAAAGCAGAAAGTTCAAGGATACGAAGTGTTCCTTTACCTCCTTCAGTGGGATCAAGTAGTCACCCTCACCTGAGTTCAAGTAGTGGGGGGGTTGGCCCTTCAGTTCCACTTTCATACAATGAGCAGAGGAAGAGGAGAGTCATTAGTACTACTACTAATCCTATTGCACATGCGTTCAATATGAGTGAGCGACAAGAGTTGGATGCTTTGATTGCAAGGGCGTTCTACTCAGCTGCCTTGCCATTCAACCTTGCAAGGAATCCATATTTTCAGGAGGCTTTTACCTTTGCAACGAATAAGGCAAAGTCTATTAGTGGTTACAAGATTCCTGGGTATAATGCATTGAGGACGAGATTGCTTCAAAATGAAAGGAGCAACCTTGAGAGGTTGTTGGAGGGAACAAAGTCCACATGGGTTACTAAAGGGGCAACAATTGTTTGTGATGAGTGGACTGATTCTCAAAGGAGGCCTCTCATTAATTTCATAGTGATTAATGAGGGTGGTCCAATGTTCTTAAAGGCTGTGAACTGTGAAGGGGAATACAAAGACAAGTTCTTCATTGCTAATTTGATCAAGGAAGTTGTACGTGAGGTTGGGCCAAAGAATGTCGTTCAAGTTATAACCGACAATGCTCCAGTTTGTAAGGCTGCAGGTTTACTTGTTGAGAGCGAGTATCCTGAGGTTTTTTGAACACCTTGTGTAGTCCACACTCTCAACCTTGCCTTGAAGAATATATGCGCTCCAAAGAACACGCCTGCAAATGAAAAGGCCTACAGTTTGTGTAGTTGGATTATTGATGTTGTTGGGGATGGGGTGACGATCAAGAACTTTATCATGAACCATTCCATGAGGTTGCACATGTTTAATGAGCATTCGAGATTGAAGTTGCTTTCCATAGCTGAGACACGCTTTGCTTCAAGCATAATTATGCTTAAGAGGTTGAAAGACATTAAAAGTAGCATCCAAAGTATGGTGATTGGAGATAAGTGGGATTCCTATAAGGAAGATGATGTTGACAAAGCACGGATTGTGAAAGGAATACTATTGGATGACTTGTGGTGGGACAAAGTGGATTATGTGCTTCGTTTCACAGAGCCTATTTATTCAATGTTGCGGAGGGCTGATACAGATAAGTGTTGTCTTCACTTGGTGTATGAGATGTGGGATGTTATGATTGAGAAAGTGAAACAAGTTATTTACCGCCATGAAGGAAAGGAAAATAGTGAGGAGTCAGAGTTTTTTTCAGTGGTGCATCAGATATTGGTAGATCAATGGGAGAAAAACAACACACCACTGCATTGCTTAGCACATTCCTTGAATCCAAGGTAAATAATTTCACTGTTTTTAATTTTTTATTCTACTTATTTTTTATTTGGGACATTGCTAATATTAATATATAATATAGGTATTATAGCACCGAATGGTTGGAAGAGGATCCTAATCCTATTGCGCCACACAAAGATCCTGAGATTACAAATGAGAGAAATAAATGTTTCAAGAGATACTTTCCTCAAATTGAAGAGAGAATAGTGGTTGTTACAGAGTATGTAAAGTTTTCAACTGCTAATGGGCAGTTTGCAGAAAGTGATGCTATACAGAATAGAGCATACCTAGATCCTGATGTGTGGTGGGTTGCTCATGGTACCAGTGCACCTAAACTATTGAATATTGCTTTGAAGTTACTTGGCCAACCTTGTTCTTCCTCATGTTGTGAGAGGAATTGGAGCACATATAACAACATCCACTCATTAAAAAGGAACAAATTGACCCCAAAACGAGCTGAAGATTTAGTGTATGTGCATTCCAACCTTCGTCTTTTGTCAAGAAGAAAACAAGAGTACCAAGAAGGTGAGACAAGGATGTGGGATGTCACAGGAGATACTATTGATTCGTTGGATTTGGATGCTACTGGAGTGCTTGAGATTGCCAGTCTTTCGCTTGATGAACCTGAGCTAGAGGCTGGACTGTTGGATGCAGAAAATGTGACAATGGATGAGCTTGTTAATGAAGAAGAGATCTAGCCGCCTTGTTGGTGACTGGTGAGTTTTTAAAATTATCAATTTACAGTATCAAGTTAATGAAATTATATGAGTATGACTTGACTACTTGACTACTTTATGAGATTTACAATATCAATTTACAGTATCAAGTTAATGAAATTATGCCTTTATGAGTATGAACTATGACTTGACTATTTTAGCAGTTGAGCTTGACTTTATGATGCATTTGTAAATTTGAATGAATGAATTTGAATGTATTATTGATATGTTTGAATTTGATGAGTTACAAAAAATATATATTAAAAAATTAAGTTTGACCGTGTCGCCGAGTCCTATTTTTTTGAAAATTGCCGAGTCGCCGTGTCGTGTCCGTGTCCGTGTCCGTGTCCGAGTCCGTGCATCCTTGCTTTAGAGTCATGGACTCTCTCAAATCTCAATCTCCAAATGAATTTACTCTAATTTGGTTGCCTTGGGAACTCAAGAAAATCTACAAATGATTATTAGATTGCATGTGCAAGCGTAAGTAGATGGTTGGCTGAAATGGAGAATGATGTCAGGAATATTATGCAATAGAAGGATGCCTGCAAGGCTAAAAGAGAAATGCTATAACATAGTTGTTCGATCAGCCATGCTATACGGTTCAGAATGTTAGGTTACTACGGGACAACATATGCATAGGGATGGATGGCAGTAGCAAAAATGCATATGTTAAGGTGGATGTGTGGTAAAAGCCATAAGGATAAAATTAGAAATGAAAAAATTAAAAGATACTTAGGTGTAGCGCCCATGGAGGACAAAATTAGAGAAAGGCGTTTAATTTGGTTTGGTTAAGTGCGGAGGATATGTGGGAAGATTGCATTGCTTGGAGAACCAAAATCCATGTAGCCGACCCCAAAAATCTCGGGAATGGGCTTTGATGATGATGATGATGGTCACGTGAGGGGGAAACCAAGCACAGGGCCAATTAGAAAATGTCTAGATTGGCAAGTTAATGGAGGGTGTGTAGACGGATGGGACGACCGTTGAAAAATTGGATGAAAGCGGTGAATGAAGACATCATTGAGCTTGGATTAGGCGAGGATATGTGGGAAGATCGCGTTGCTTGGAGAACCAAAATTCATGTAGCTGGCCCCAAAAATATCGGGAATAGGCTTTGATGATGATAATGGGCAAACGCAAGTCTTTGACTACATACCTTTTTCCCTAATTTACATGAGATTTTCATTTCTTAACGCAATTAAAAAAATGATTTCTCATGTAAATGAAAAAACAAAAGGTGATCATCAGTCATTTTAGCATATGTTAATGGTTTGCTTTCGAATTAAGGAACTTTCCTAAGAAAATTTCTTATTAAAAACAAACACCACCAAAGAGTTTCATAAAGCTTGTGTAAAACCATCAAGGTTGTTCACTTGCAATGCATCTCAGATCAAGTGCAGGTGACAACAGATTGATGCTTATTTGTTGATTAGACCTTATTGTCACAACAAGGATTAGCGATGTTTGTGTGATTTCTCGATTCAAGGACCAGAAGCCTCATGCAAAGAGAGAGACCACTGACTTCAGCAAAACTCAAACATACAATTTAGGGCAACCGAAGATGAAATCAAAAATAAGAATTTATGTAATAGACCATCGATCTTGTATGCATTTTCCACTGCAGTTACAAAGATACAACGCGAAGTGTTCCCGCTCTTTTAGCTGTCTTATTAAGACTATAGGGACCCCATGGGGGACATACCTGGTCAACAAACCTTGAGTTTCTTCTACACCCATTTGAATATGGTTTAGACTCACTACCTCTGTTATGCTGAGGAACCCAACTACCTCTATTATTGTGTGAAGGTCCAAGCCCCAAAGCCTTGTTGGCCTTGCTTGTTGGCCGCCGACTATCTCTATCCAATGAATTCTCCTCGACATGGCCATGGTATGCTCAACCCCTGCCTCATCACACACCCACTGCCCAATACATCTGCAAACGGCGGAGACAAGTTTGCCTAGGGGTGGGCATAGGACGAGATGGATCCATCCCAATCACATCTCGCTCGTTCGGGATTAGAACAAAATAAATTTCATCCTAACCTCATCCCATCCCAAACGGGTTCAGGACCAGATGAGCATGTATACAAAACAAAACAAAATAAAACAAAACAAAACAAAACAAAACAAAGTGATATACAAATATCACTAAGCTGCATGGACTCAAACACACTCACCGATTTGTGTCCAACTTGATATGGGTCTCTACTGCATCAGTGCTTATCGTGCCTAACAAGGATTTCCAACTCCTCCTTCCTAATTAGCAATTTATTTCTATCCCTGGCAAAATCTTACGTAGTTGCAGCTAAAAATGAATCCAACTAAAACCATGATACAAGCCAAATACAATGATATTGAAGAAAATCTTATTAATGTATGTAATTGGAATCTTAAATAAGTACTTACGAAAGTTGATTGGAAGAAATGTATCACTCACATCCTATGCTCTGGTACAACAATGGGGATGAATAAAACTGTTGCAAATTTCCCAACAATTTACAACCCTTCAGCAAATAATATGTGTATCACTTTCACAACCATTATCATCAAGTTTTCTTCTTTATTTTCAAATTTGCAAAATACCTAATGTACATTAACAAGTTCATACATCATACATCACAGCAAAACTAAGAGCAAAAATATTAAAATTTATAACAATAAATATTAAAAAATCAATTCGGAACAGGACAAGATGGGCGAGATTGAAAATCTTCATCCTGATCCCATCTCATTCTAGATCGGGATGGGATTGACCAATCCCAAAAACCCGAAAAAATCGGGACGGGACGGGATCGAGATAGCGGGATGGGATGCCCACCCCTAGGCTTGCCCGCTTGACTGCTGCTTAGGCATAAACCTCCTCTAGCTATTCTATAGCTTCTTACAACAAGAAAGATAGTTCAAATTTGAATTGAAGTCCATTAAAAGGCTAAAGGCATGAAGCCATATGATGACCCGTGCACCCACGTCTCCGACAATCCAAATTTTGATAGGCAAATGCTAACATCCGACCCTCCTAAGCATCTCAAACTATTGTCCACCACCACACAACAATCATTCGGACTAGGAAGCACCGGGTGTTGCTGTCACCGCCACTTCATCTTCTCAACTATCGCCACATAATAGAGTGTCTCTTCCACCGTAATGGAAACCCCACCAAAGAAAAGAGCACTCCTTGTCCAAGCTTGCAGGAAAAGAGAGAGATCTCTGCCTCAGTGATCATGAATCTTAAACCGAATATGCACCATATTTACAGCAAATGTGGCTTCCTCGTCCATTTCCAGAATGTCACAACCAACCTTCTCAACAGAACTAGCAGTTGGAAACACCAATGATGAAAGGGTAAACCCTTCAACTGAATCCAGAAGGTTCAATTGCATATAGAGCAATCAAAAAGCCAACGATGGCACCATATGTTTTGAGTCCTAATCTAAAACAATCAACATATCCCATAACCAATTCCTAAACATATTCAATGAGCATACCATGTGGTTAGGTAGGGAGTTAGCTGTTGGGCAGTGACCACCGAAGTCATTTTCTCTCAAACGACAATGGAGAATGGGTAAGTGAAGAATAAGTGATTAACTGATCCAAGGCTCCCATTACAGAGGTCACATTTACTTGAGATGATGAGACCACGGCGAGCTAAATTGACAATGGTTATGGTTCTACCATGAGCAATACACCATACTAGAAAGTTTTTCCTTTGAAGGGTTTCTTTGTTCCAAATCAATCGTGCTGAGATGTCAAAGGGAAGATTGTTTGGTGCTGTTTGGTAAGATAATCATAGCAGCTCCTTACTGAACATTTTTATTTTGAGTCCCACAACCAAGAGTCTGAGAGTTTTAAGTGTGTCTTGTAGTGCCAATAAGAAGAACCACTCCATCTGCTTCCCAATCCCTCAAACTCCTATCCCAAGCTGATTCCCCATCTACACAGTCTTAACAATAAATTGATTTGAGATCAAGAGCATCCACAAGTGACAGCTTGAACATGTGGTAACCAATTCTCACATTTCCGTAGACTTTTGCAATCTCTTCCAAAACCAAAGAATTAAATTTACTTGAAGGGTGTTATCATTGAGCTTGTGCTTGTAATTATGTTGGAAGGTTCTTCAGTTTTGTTCTTTCCATGCAACCCATGTTATGGCATGAGGAACTCTATCCATAGCTAATCTCCCAAGGAATTGTATGTTACTCCTTTCCAGTCATTGATCCATATATTTAAGCACGCTCATTAGAAATCCTTCAGTGGCATCAATAAGTTACACTATGTCAAGCCCCGTTTGCCAATACTTCCAGGGACATGCAAAGTTTTCTATGCAGAGGTTGGTCCTAGCCTGTGTGAGAGCATCCAAACTGACCTAGCATAAATAAAATGGGCTTCTTATTCTTATAGAAAACTTGGAGTGGTAAAACCGTAAAAGCACACTCATCCTCTGGGAGAGTTTAATTCACCTTCACCGGCAATCCTCCAGCGTCGATTCTATCAGCCATCAAGGTGTGTCAATTACTGAATTGCCTTTATTACACCAGCTACGCTGGGGGCAAACTATTCAATTGTGCTGAAAAATGAGCCATTTAAACACAGTGTGTGCAGTACATTTATATCTGCATAATACCACTGAAATAACCTTCCACAAACCAAAGTTGCTACTAACACACAGGGTATATTTTCCCATTTTCACCTTCTCCTCTATTAACTGTGGCGTCCATGGAATAACCTAGAGAGAAACCACATCATGGTGGTAGCCAAATACCTCGCATCAGCATATTTTACAATAATTTCCTTGCACTCCAGTAATTAAATTGTAGCTTCAACAAGATATTTATAAGCATGGACATTGGAATTGATTTCTATTCTCCACTTAACTACCTCAGTAGCGAAAATCCCAATGAGCAAATTATTCTCCTTGACCCTCGATACAGATGCCTAGAAATCTCACCAAACTATATATATCACCCAAAAAAGGAGGGAGGGTTGGGGATTTTACCAAGAATGGCTTTAGGTCTAGACAATAAAACGACCGAAGAGAAGTTTGATTCTTCTCTGTTCGAGGGCATTAATCTCCTTTTGCAGATTAACAATCTTGTGCTACTAGCAAAGAAGAAACTGGTCAGAATTGTGTTGATGACTATAGTTGTTAATCTCCTTCATAAACGCAACCACCACTTTGTCCAACACCCTGTTTATCCTCGCCATGGGGCTTTAATACACATTCACATGTAATTATACAATAGTGTTGCATTATTGAGAGTTGGGAAGCGGTAATCAGAAAAAAAATAATAATAATAATATATATATAAATAATAATAAAAGTCATTAATACTCTTTTTCTTTGGCAATAGAAGTTCGAACTCTAATTACATGCAAATGTCTCCATGCTATCCATTAAATTATGCATTAAAGACTCTTGCTTGTGTTATCATCGAATGTAAAGTTTTCTTGTAGAACGACTGTGCTCCCTCTTAAGTACATTAAGACTATTCCCCCCACACCCAAAGGTACATCCTGAAATGATGATATTAGTAGGCATTTGTGTTTCTCTCGTTGGTGTTAACAAGGAGGTTCCAGTTTCCTCAAAACCCTTCCTCAGTTCCTTAAATAGAAAAAAAAAAAACAACTATCTAAACCTTTTGTTGGTCGAAATTGGTGCCAATTCAAAACCCCAAGTCCAAAGTTTCAACTATCGGAACAAACAGTACTACGTCATTGGACAATGGACCCTGATAGGTGATCCGAGCTACCAAAGGGGATATGGCTATCATCAGTGAGAGTCGATTTCACTTTGGACTCGATTGTTTCGATTGGGATCCTAGTTAAGTAAATTTCCTCTCTTTGACAACTTCACTATCACAATTTGCTTCTGTTGCAACTAATTTAAGATTCTCAAAATCATAATAATTAGTGATTAGGGTTTTTCTAACTTCTCATTCATCCTAAACCCCCAACACAAAAACCAAATAAACCCCACAAACCAAACAACAAAAGATCCAAACTTTCTTCAAAAACAACCAAAAAATAGAAATGGGTAAGTGATTTCTCACCTTGATGAGTAATGGGTGCCTCCCCATAAATTACTTTAAGTCTAGAAAGTGGAACAACTGATGAAGGGTTGGCTTCGGCTTCCGCGAAGAGCTGTTGCTTCCAATCCCACATGGATTTCTTCATGGACTTGTTGATCTTGAGGAGTGAATCCTTCCCTGCTTCCAGTGCTTCGATGTCGTTCTGCTGGTTCACTGATCTTATGCTGAGTGTCACGAAGCAGCCGATGAGGAATGTGTTGATCACTGTGTTGCTGTTGAAGGCTTTTGATAGTGCATCCACTGCTTTGTCTGACCACCCCATTTCTTCTTCTTCTACTTTCTCCTCTTTGGTTCTCTCACTCTTTCAGAGTTGCAGACAGAGAGCGAGAACTGTAACTGAAGAAGTGAATTGGCGAAGAAGATGGTGTAGTGTGTGAAGTGACTGTTATTGGTACCTCAGTGTTTGGATTAGAGCCACCACTTGAAACAACTATGCCATCGAGAACTACAAAGTTGTAAAGAGAACGACGATTAGAGCCACCATTTCAAACGACTAGCGGATCTCACATAACAAAGAACATAAATCCTCACTAAATATTTACTTGTAAGTTGTAAATCATGCTGTGAAGTTGTCATATTATAGAGCCCATTTAGGGGGGCGGGTTTCGGAAGGGAGCGAGACTCGCCTCCTAGAATTTTTGCATGTCATATTGTTACTTGATTTCAAGGATGAGAAAATCTAGTTGGCCCGTCCTCGCAGCCCGTCCCATGGGACGGACCCTCCCAGGCATGTGCCTTTGGGAGGGCGTCTCGCACGTGATCAAAACCCTTCAGTCTGCTTCAGCTTCAGTAGTAGGAGAGAACAATGGAGAGAAAGTAAAACCCTCAAAGGGAAGATTTTACATGGACAAAAGTCAACTCTTTCTCTCCTCTATTTCTGCTTGTTCTGCTCTTCACCTCCTCTGTTTCTGCTTCTACCCTCCTCTATTCTCTTTTTATCTTCCTCTGTTTATCTCAAAACTTTTTAAAAATCTCTCAAAATTCTTTTAAAAATCAATCAAATCAGAGATGATAAGTGTAGTTTAGCTGAACCCAATTAAGAATTGTGTTTTAAACAGTTTTGGATCAATGGGTAATGGTTTTTGTAAGCTGAGCTTGTGCTTCAATGGAGATTACTACAAGACTAGAGATTCATCCATGGTGACATCAGAACCATCTGATGAAGGATTGGGTCACTCTTTCTACTATGTTAGACCAGACCCATGTAGAGTTTCTCTCTCAAAAGTTCACTCCAATCAAAGGGGTGGTTTCGGTTTTGGGTAAGGAATCTGATTGAGTGATTGGGTCTGAGAAGAATGGTGAGAATGGTACTGCAATTAGTAGCACTAATTTGAGCAGTCAAGTGAGTTTAGAAGAAGATGATGAGTGTTTGGGAAGTCAGAATCTTCAATGGGCACAGGGGAAAGCAGGGGAGGATCGAGTGAAGAACTGAAAATTTTGCTAAGAGTGAAGAACTGAAGCAGACTGAAGAACTAAATTTTTTCCTAAGAGTGGGTTTCTCCTCCTCCACGTGCGAGACACCCTCCCAAAGGCACGTGCCTGGGAGGGTCCGTCCCATGGGACGGGCTGTGAGGACGGGCCAGCTAGAATTTTTGCTGATTGAATCTTCAAGATCTCCCATTGATTCTCGAGAATATGCAATTAAGATACAAAAATTCTAGCTGGCCCGTCCTCACAGCTCGTCCCATGGGACGGACCCTCCCAGGCACGTGCCTTTGGAAGGGTGTCTCGCTCGTGGAGGAGGAGAAACCCACTCTTAGGAAAAAATTTAGTTCTTCAGTCTGCTTCAGTTCTTCACTCTTAGCAAAATTTTCGGTTCTTCACTCGATCCTCCCCTGCTTTCCCCTGTGCCCATTGAAGATTCTGACTTCCCAAACACTCATCATCTTCTTCTAAACTCGCTTGACTGCTCAAATTAGTGCTACTAATTGCAGTACCATTCTCACCATTCTTCTCAGACCCAATCACTCAATCAGATTCCTTACCCAAAACCGAAACCACCCCTTTGATTGGAGTGAACTTTTGAGAGAGAAACTCTACATGGGTCTGGTCTAACATAGTAGAAAGAGTGACCCAATCCTTCATCAGATGGTTCTGATGTCACCATGGATGAATCTCTAGTCTTGTAGTAATCTCCATTGAAGCACAAGCTCAGCTTACAAAAACCATTACCCAGTGATCCAAAACTGTTTAAAACACAATTCTTAATTGGGTTCAGCTAAACTACACTTATCATCTCTGATTTGATTGATTTTTAAAAGAATTTTGAGAGATTTTTAAAAAGTTTTGAGATAAACAGAGGAAGATAAAAAGAGAATAGAGGAGAAGCAGAAACAGAGGAGGTGAAGAGCAGAACAAGCAGAAATAGAGGAGAGAAAGAGTTGACTTTTGTCCATGTAAAATCTTCCCTTTGAGGGTTTTATTTTCTCTCCATTGTTCTCTCCTACTACTGAAGCTGAAGCAGACTGAAGGGTTTTGATCACGTGCGAGACGCCCTCCCAAAGGCACGTGCCTGGGAGAGTCCGTCCCATGGGACGGGCTATGAGGACGGACCAGCTAGATTTTCTCTTCAATCAGATATTCATTGATCTCTTTCTTTTCTAAGAGTATCCAAGACATGATTGAATGCCGTATTGCTGAGGTGGGTCATCATAATTACTTGATTTGTTGCCATTTTCTTTTCTGTATTTCTAAAAAGTACCATCTAAAGATCAATTATGTGACAACATCTTTCTCTTCATAAATTGGGTTGATACATCTTTGACTAAGAAGAGCATAAAATCCCAAAAGGATAATTTACAGTTAGATAAGCACACTGATCAAGTGGGTGCTCCACCCCAAAAACAAGCTGACAAGATAAGAAGCAAGACAAAAGAAGAACCAGAGAACTCAGGTGTACTAGTTGAGTTGGAAGAGGTATGGTAGATAGAATCACACGACACATATTCGAACCCGACCTGCGACATGGAAGTAGATAATTTGCAATGCACGTCTTTGCATGAAAATGGAACCAAGGAGTAAAAGTGTTGTTGAGCTTGGCAAAATTTCCAAAACCATTGCCAAGGGCATTCCAACTCAGAGGTTTGTGCATGAAGTGTTGCCAGAAACTTGCACTGTAGCTTACTTAATTATTCAATAAATAAGTGGTTGCAGTTGAAAATATGCGTAGGAAGTTGGAGAAATGGATGATGTACAAATTGGTCAACGAATCAAACTATGGTCTCCAGTTGATAAGTGGTAAGGGTTAAGAACTAAAGTGAACATTTTTTGCGCATATATTTCGGTATTTTAATCATCGATTATGAATATCTTATTATGTTTTTTTGTTAAGGCAGTAAGCATGTATAGATTAGGAATAATTATACAAACCTTGGCCAGCTAAGGCTGCAAACTGATGTGCCTCAGAATTGAGGTCCCTACTAATATATTTACATTTTTTTGCCAAACACAAAGATGTTTATTAAAGATAGGAAATGAAACAAATTACAAAGGGAATCATTCATATAAAAAGGAATGCCAAGACACCATGAAGGTGTCAAAAACCAAATCCCTAAACAAATTACAAGCCAAACTCATCTTTCACAACAATTCCCTAATCTCGATAAATATAGAGTGTTCTGATATGTTGAGCCATTCAAAAACCCTCATATTTCTCTCTTTCCACACACACCACATGAGTACGTGAGGAACCCTACGCCATAACCACTCCGCCCACCGGGAAGGATGAGCTTGGGACCACCAACTTAGCCAATCTAAAATGGAACCTTGAAACATCAAACTCAATCCAAATTCTGACAAGAACATGCTCCAAATGGATTTGGAGAATCTGCAGTGAAGCATCAAATGATCCAGCATTTCGTCAATCTCATTACAAAGCACACAAAGACTTCCTGTGTGGATTCTTCTTTTTTTAACCTATCTTTAATCAAGATTCTCTTTATAAAACACTTGCGCACCGAGAGATGAACTTCCACAAAGAGTATCCATAGGGAGTGTACTTAGTTCTCTTATCCTAATCTCATCTATTGCACCCATATTCATCAATGATGAGAGATCTCCATAGATTGTCATCTTCTTCTGCGAATCGCACAAGCCACTTGGAAAGTAATGCAAAATTGAATGTGAGCACTTGGCGAATGCCCAAACCACCTCGAGATTTGGGACAACAATTTTTCTCCCAGCCCACTAAATGCATCTTTCTAGAGTTTTAAGTGAAATCCCAAAGAAAGTCGCACATGATCTGTTCCATCTTGGCTGCTATTGAAGAAGAAACCTTGATAAGAGACAGAATAAGCACAGGGCTAGAAGCTAATGTGGATTGGACAAGAGCTAATTTGCCTGCTTTAGAGAGGAATTTGCGTTTCCAAGATGCTAGTTTCAATTCCATCCTTTCAATCGCCTCAGCCCAAACAGCTTTACTTTTAAAATTAGCACCCAAAGGCATGCCTAAGTACTTAATTGGAAGTTGACCCGCTGAATAACCAAATAAACCGGCCAACTGCTGCAGATGAGGGACTTCTCCAATAGACAACACTACTGATTTGTAGAAGTTGATTTTCAGACCTGAAATAACTTCGAACCAAAGCATAACTCTTTTAAGAGCAAGAACCTGAGAAGCAGAGGCATCACAAAAGAGGATAGTATCATCCTCATACTGAAGAATAGAAACATGAGGACTACCCTCTGGGACCGAAAACACTCTCACTAGGCCAGCATCAACCGCTTTAAGAATCATTTGGGTTAGACCTTCTGCTGCTAATTAAAGTAAAGAGAATAGGAGATAAAGGATCACCTAGAGCTATTGAAAAATCCGTGCAGCTGACCATTAATCTTCATAAAGAAATTAGTTGTAGATCTACAAGTGTGAAGCCAATGAATCCATTTAGAGTCAAACCCCATGCGAACCATTACCAAATCCAAGTATCTCCAAGAGACATTGTCAAAGGCTTTAGAAAAATCTAATTTGATAACGAGCCCTGGAACAACTTGTTTTTTCCTGGAATCAATAATTTCATTGGCAATCAAAGGGCTATCAACCACCTGTCTTCCACTGACTGTTGCACTTTGAAAAGGAGAAATGATTGAATGAAGAATTTTTTTTTCCAATCTATTAGCCAACACCTTGGCAATGATCTTATATGCCCCATTCAAAATACTGATAGGTGTGAAATCCTTGACTATCCGCATTCCCGCACATTTAGGAATAAGCGCGATGATAGTGGTGTTCAACCGCCAATTCTGAAAATTTCTAGAGTTAAATTCTTCAATAATTTTCAGAAAATCAAATTTGATTACCTCCCACATTTTCAAATAGAACACCATTGAGAAACCATCAAGACCTAGAGAAACTTCATATTTGAGCTCTTCCATTGCCGCTCTAATTTCCATTTCTGAAAAATTCTCTACCAAGGAGGTAACCATAGGCTGGGAGATAGACTTAAAGGTAATCCCCGAGAAGAAAGGTCGCCACTTCTTTTCATAAAACAACTCCTTGGAATGAGAGATCATGAGTTCTCTGATGCTGACTTCATCCATTACTAACTTCTGACCCATGCTAAGAGCTTTAATAGAGTTAAACAGTTTGCGTCTGTTAGCCAAGTTATGAAAGAATTTGGACCCCTGATCCATATGACAAGCCCAGTCCCCAGATCTGATCCTCCAAAAATCCCCATCTCTTTTGGTTAGTGTTGCCCACTCCTGATGCAACTCTACAAGATCTTTCCTTGGCAGTCAAGTCTCGGTTATCTTCCTCAGCATCAATGTTAGCAATTAAAGCAGAAATATTTTGAATACATAAATTGGTCTTACCCCAAACTTTAGTTCTCCAACTTTTAAGGTTGCATTTGAGTTCCTTAAGCTTCCACCATAAGCAGTAGCTAGGGTGGCCAAAGACTACTGAGTTGTTCCACCAAGATTTCATCTCCTCTGCCAGGGTTGGGTGATCAAACCAACAATTATCAAAGGAAAAAAGGCGAGTGCAGCCACCAATAGACGAGTTCGCAAGCAAAATTGCGTGATGGTCAGAACCAGCTGCACCCTTGAGCCATTCGACTTTATCGCCAAATTTGTAAATCCAATCCACCAAAGCCAGAAATTGATCAAGCCGATAAAGGATAGGGTGATCTCTTCGATTTGACCATGTGAACTTTCTCCCTTTTAAACTGAAATTAGCGAGTTCCACCTCATTAATGAACTGATTGAATTTTTGCATGCTCATGGACCTCCTTCTACAACCTTTTTTTCCTTCATATGACGGACAACATTGAAGTCTCCTGCTAACACTCATGGCGATTGCACCTAACTAGCAATGTCATATAGTTTTTCCCAAAAATGTTCTCTTAGCGAAGGATCGCACGAACCATATATGTTAGTCCCTGACCAAAAAGAATTGTCCGAGATCATTTGAAACTAAATAGAAAGCGAAAAAGCCTCTTTCAACACTTCCCTCATCTGCAAAAGATCAGCATCCCAGATAGCTAAAAGGCCTCCTGAGCTGCCAATGGATTCCACCATAGCCCAATCAAAAGAGCTATCACCCCACAATTTTCTGATAAATTCTCTAGAACATCTCTCCAATTTCGATTCCTGGATGAAAACAATATCTAGACGATTCTCTGAAATTAATCTACGGCAACCCCTTTGCCTCTCAGTATTCCCAAGTCCCCTACAGTTTCACAAAATAATTTTGAGGTTCATGAAGGACCTTCAACCCCGAGGTTGTTGCACTTATCCATTGCTTTGTCAGATACTGAACCCTGCGCCTCAGCTTGAACCATACCGAAAGCCCTTTCTTCATCTTGACTGAGATCCACTTCCACTGCCAAAACCAATTTCTTTGAAAGTCGAACGATCTAATGCCTCTTCTTGAGCCGAATGACAGTCAGAGACAGAGTGCTCCACGCTGTCATTGACCCTAGAAGCAACCCCTAAAGACTACCTAGAAGCATGTTCGCCAGCTAAGGCTGCCAACTGATGTGCCTCAGAATGATATATAGATTAGGAATAATTAGGTTTGTATAATTATTCCTCAATTCTGAGGCACATCAGTGGAATTTGACCATATTGAACACCATATCATTGCGAAGGCGTCAAATGGACAAAATAACAACTGTGAACTGGAAGAAAATCTCACCAGAGGAGTCTAGTTGCGCCTTAGCGGACTTCCAAAGGAATTGGAAGAACTTCGTGACAGTAGGCAGACTTAGAGAGGGGTTGTGCCAGCCAATGGGAAGGAAAGACAACAACCAAAGCCTACTAATCACTGGGCAGAGGAAGAATAGGTGCAGGACCTCTTCTGAATGGTTGTGACAAAAAAAACAGATGTAATCTATTGGAACATGAACCCGAACAAGGTTGGACACTATAGGAAGCAAGTCTTGACTAACTTTCCAAAGGAATAAAATGGCACTAAAAGGGGCCTAAATACGCCATAGTTGACGAAGAATTGTGGGGTCCAAGGGGGAAGGGCGAGAGTTCAAGGAAGAACTAACATTCGGCATCCGGGAAAAAATTTGAGTAGCATTCTTAAAAAAGAAAAACCTTTTTTGTCACCCAACCAGATAAGTTTATCAGGGTGGGTTGTACGATGGAGACAAATATCAGTGATGTCCTGAGCCACAGGAGTCGAGAAGCGGGATCGAATGTTAAATGTCCTAAACCACTAGAACCTTTCTTATTATGTTGGTTACTTTCAATTTTTACTCGAGCTCGATTGATGGATACGAGTCCCAAAATAAATCTCATAAAGTTATTCGCTATAATGTGCTTCCTTGATTTATTAGTCATTTACTAGTACCAAGCTCACCTTGCACTCGGTGCCTCTTATCTACGACTCGGCCAGAAGGGATTCCCATCCCTACCACACCACCTCTCCTCAAAAATCAACGCTCCATAGGTCCCCGTCCTTAACCTTCGCCACTCTCCCTTTCCCAAGTCTCGTTTCCTTCCATCTCTTGACACTGTTATTGTTAACTTTGATGCTTGTTTTTTTTTTACCATACTAAGCAGAGAGTCGTTGGTGTCATTGCAATGGATCTGAATGAAAATACTCTGGCTACTGTTTCTAGTGCAACCCACGGGAAGGTCTTAGACAACACCATGGTTGAGCTCTATGCAGGAGAGGTGGCCCTTTTGTTGATTCAGACCCAACGATGGAGGAAGGTCTCATGTTTTGCGATTCTACCAACTTTCTGGAGAGGCTTTATTAGGATGACACTAGCTTAGCTTTTGCTTTGGACTGAGTTTGGCGTCTACTCTTTTGGAGTATTTGGCATCTTGTACTTCTCCTTTCTGATTGGCATTGTAAATATATTAGCAGGGACCTCAATTCTGAGGCACATCAGTTGGCAGCCTTAGCTGGCCAAGGTTTGTATAATTATTCCTAATCTATATATGCTTACTGCCTTAACAAAAAAAACATAATAAGAGATTCATAATAATCGATGATTAAAATCTCAAAATATATATGCAAAAATTATTCACTTTAGTTCTTAACCATTACCACTTATCAACTGAAGACCATAGTTTGATTCGTTGACCAATTTGCACATCATCCATTTCTCCAACTTCCTACGCAACCACTTATACATTGAATAATGAAGCAAGCTACAATGCAAGTTTCTGGCAGCACTTTATGCACAGATACCTCTGAATTGGAATGCCCATTGGCAATGGTTTTGGAAATTTTGCCAGGCTCAGCAGCACTTTTAATCCTGGTGATTCTTCCATTTTCATGCAAAGAAGTGCATTGCAATTTATCTACTTCTTTATTCCAAGAGGGTACGAGTTCTTATATATATATGTGCAAAAACTTTAGGTGTCTTACAATACAGTCAACAACCACGGGAAGGACAATGACTAGTAAGAGTCTGATTAGAAAACCCCAAAAGATCGAGAGTACAAATCCCAGAACTATAAACTACGACAAAGAGCAGGATGTTAAAGGCGAACCCATCTCTCTTACCATGAATCAAATGATAAATATTTACGAACATGATGAAAAGTCATTGCATAGTCGAACAAGCTTAACGAACAAGTAAATTGAAATCCTTTACTAGAATCAAACAAGTCATATTCTTAATCAAGAAAAGAGTTTTCCATGAAAACCAAATTCCTAATTTTTGTCAAGTAGGAAGTGAAAGAATGCTACAGTGTAGGACTTCACTGGAAAATGGTAGAAAGGAATGGTGGAAGTCTATCCCGGGGTTCTGAGGAACTTTTAGGTGCAAGTTTTGTATTGTTTTTCTAGTTGTAGCAATTCTAAGCTCAGTCAGGTAATCAATCTAGTAAGCCACATGTTTGTGACTTATTTGCTTTGATTATATATTTAGTTAGATTGTTTGCTAGTCATGCCCCTTGGTTGGTTTCAATCAATCCATGGGATATTTTCTGCAACAAAATGATATTAAAACCTATGATTACGATTTTCTTGCAAACGGTATTGATCTTGTTAATTGTATCATCTTTCAGGAGAAAGGAAGCAAAAGAAGGGACATAGATTAGCTTCTGTGTCATCAGAAGTCATTGATATGGATGAGACTGTTGTATGTTTAACTCCATTTCAATTTATTGTCAGAACATTTTCCCTTGTTTTCTTGTGCACAGTGGATCTTTAATGGTTTCTTTTCTATTATATTGCAGATTGCTCGAAGAACTCGGAGTGAGAAAGTCTGAGTGATGCTGATGCGAAACAAGTGTTGTATTTCACAAATAGGTGATCTTTGATACATTTTGTAAAGTGGCATGAATTAGTAGTTGTATGTGAAAGTGTAAATTAGCTAACTGTCGATAATATGACAAAGAGGACGAAACAAGAGGCAAGAGTGGGCGGAAGAGGAGCCGTGTTTTGGGGATAGAATAGGTTTTGTTCATCAATGATGTGTGCAAGCAATGCACTTTTATTCCTTTGACTGTATGTTCTTATTTCTTAATTTTAACTGAAAAAACTATTGTAGATATTGAAATGAATCAGTTTACTATAGAAATGACATTTTTGATTTTTTTTTCGGCAATTTTTGTAGATACAGATGGAAAATGTATGTCTAAGAAGCCATGACTGGTGCAACACAAATGGAAAATGCATTACGAGTGGAAAAATTTTGTTGACGGGAGTCATTAATTATCAGAATTAAGTAATCAATTCTCATAATTACAATTATATTGTAAAACTTGTTAATTTAGTTATATATGTTAAGTAGATTATAATTACAAAGTAGGTATTCCTACACCCTAATTTCACATTACATACTACCTTGTGCTTCAATGAGGTTCACAATACAAATGTTCAAGACAGATGATACCTGGACCAAGTTCAAAACTAAATGGCTGTTGTCAATCCGCTCCCTCTACACCAGCTTCGATCCTTTGCATCAGAGCCCCAATGCTGGATGAATATTTGTGAAACTGCAAGATCAATACACAGGATTTTTTTGTTTCCATTTGGGAGGGTAACTTATTGAAAAGACAAGGATGCGGCACAAGATAATGCGCATGAACGTCAAGTGAAAATAGAACTAACCTCATTCACAATCTCTTCATATTTATGATGCAAGCCTTGTTGCGTAGATAATCCAGATTCTCGTACTGAAGTAATTTTCGACTTCACACTCTCCGCCTAACCCCAGTGTATAGTGAAGAAAGAAAACATCAGGAACAAAAGCTGCAAAAGGCAAGCAAGTAAAACCTATAATACACATCAATGAACATTACCTCAGCAACCTTGGCATTAACCTTTTCTTCCCTCGAAGCAAGATCAGAAATCTTTGACTGGATATCCAGCTTCAGGTTATCTAGTTCTTTAGTAGCCTGCTCGTGCTTCAGATCTCTTTCTTTCTCAAGCACCTTCCTCGACTCTTCTAGCTGTTCAACTTGATATATAATTGGCATACTTCTCAGTAACACATGGAATTAGGAAAGAAAGCCTAATCAAATAAACTTGAATAGAGATTCACCTTTTCCTTGACGTTCAACTAATTTTGCCTCAAGAGACTTGTCTTGAACTCCATCATCACTGAGTTTAGCTTTTAAGGCCTTCAGGTCTTTATCAATGGTTTTGGCAGAGTTGACCTAATTAATACCATATATTCAAGCACACCTTAATACAGGGTGTCATGCTTGGACAAATGATTCCGTGAAATTGAACTACTATGCATAAATTTACTCCTAAAAGAGATCTTGGAGTGAGAAGAGTTTCCAATAAAATCATTTATCATCAATTATTCATTATAATCATTTGGATCATGCACTATTTTGATGCAAAATCTGGTACACGAAATTACCTGTTCCTGTATTGCTTGCATTTGAGTCAAATGCTTGCTCATTTTCTTGGAAGCCTGAAAAAAAAGAGAGAAAGAGAGGAACTGCTTAGTAAATGCAATCCAAGCAGTCATAACTCGTATAATATCAACTTATCAGAAGAAAAAAAATACATGGAACTCATTTTCTATCATTACACGTGTATATGTCATAGGAAATAGGAATAACTATATATAGAGAAAAGTGTGTTTCTATCAGTTAATAAAAAGCTTCAGTTTGACGAAGGGCAACAACTCTCATTAGGCATGAAAGTGTACTGAAAGAACCAAGCCTGTCCAACATACCAAGAGGTTGAGTAACCCGAAATTTTTTTAAATAATAATAATAAGTAAATTTTAAATTTTAAATTAAATAAATTTTGATCCGTCTTTGTTTTGTTATCTTTCCAACTTTGCGAATGTCGTGGCTTCTCAAATTTATTATTTTTCGTTCTGACTTTCACCAAACTCAAACTTGAAAAGGGAAAAGGAGAGGATCAACTCTCAGAAAAAAAAAATTAAGTAACTCTGAGCAAGGATTGTGATTTCGTTTTTCGAGATAATTTCGGTAAGTTGATTTTAAGAAATATTTCATAAAATATTCCGTTGTGAATAGAAAAAATGTAAAAATTTCGGTTGCAGTTTTGAATTTACCAATATAATTTAAGCATTTTAAACTCTTATATACTACATAAAGAGTACCACAAGACTAATAATGTCATACAAACAATATATTGCATAAGAATCACTTATATAACAAAATTTTAATACTAAACTAAGGTTAAAACGGTTTAGAATGGAGGATAGTTGAGACTGACCTAACGAAAGAAATTAATATTTCAGATTTCGAAAGAAATTTTGGTAAATCAAAAAACAGAAATATTCGGTGAAATTTCGACATTTTTTGAGAAATCACATTCCTTGCTTCTGAGTAAACCACTAAACAAGATAGGTATGAAACTGTTGGGTTTGGAGAAAACACATATGTTCAATTATACTAAGAACAACGGTGCAGATCAAGGCATATAAGCAGTTCTTCGTAAAAGCTATACCATACATCTTACACGTTTACATAGCATGAAACTCATATAACAATTTGTTACAGCACGAGACCTTTTGTATGGCCAGATGCATCACATACTGACACACAAAAATCATTAAACATACAAATTCTCTACAGACTACTACTGTAGCACCCAAGGGGAACAAGACATGGCTCCCAAGCGTACCACAATTTTTACGAAAAACAAGTTCTTCAAATAATATAAATCCTTAGAGAGCATTCCAACAGCGTACAAACCAAAATGAAGAAAAAAAAAACTTATTCTAACAAATACAGGAAAGAAAAAGGGGGGAAAAAAGTATATGAAAGTGCAATACCTTTGAATACACTTCAAGAGTGGCAGTTTTCTCCTGAAAAGACTGCATTGCTAATCTCTCAGAGTTCTTCACCTCAGCTTGAATTGATTTCTTCTCCTCAAGGGCTCCCTTCAATTTAAAAAATATTATAAGTTATGTCCTATTGGAAACTCAAATAAATGAATCAAATTAAAATGTGCAACCAGAAATAACAACCATGGAGAAATGGATCTGCAGAATATTCTAAAAGAACAAAAAAGACATGGAGATCTATGTGCTCAATCGAAATCCTGTATTGCATGATGTTTAGCCTACCTATTGTTTTAAAACCGGATTGATACCACAGCATCATCAAAATTTTGTAAACTGTAGCAAGATCAATGTAAACAGTAGCAAAATGGACTAGTTTTACTTCACCAGAAAGAAATGTTTGCTATATATATATCCTTCAACTGTACAGTGCTTTATGAAAGATTCAAAACCATCACCTAGCTCGACATAGAAAGAAGCCAGCAGCTGTAATCTATTTCTTCTCTCACCAAGATCATGTAGCTGTTGGCATAATGACATTCGCCACTATCCTATTTATATAGAAGATGCTATGGCCGTGGTTCCAGTGACAAAGTAATGGATCCTACAACTAATTTAATTAACCTAAATCTACAATTAAGCTAAAATAAAGATAAACAAATAAATCAGCCAACTACAAGAGACGTCGTATTGGCCATATTTCTACTTAACCTAGCAATCTAACCCTAAATGCTATTGGAGCCCTAAGCCCCAATTATTCTAATGGGCTTACTTAGTCTTGACCCAACAACTAAACTAAATTAAATAAATAAGCTAAATCTTACGTTACGGCACCCTCCCCGGGTTGAAGAAGCTCGTCCTAGAGCTTCAAGTCAAAAGTCCGATGAACACAAGCAACCGATCACAGAGGCGAAATGCACATGAAGTAGACTGCCTTAAAACTTGCCACGATACATACTTGTCATAGATAGCACCAACTCTGAAAAATTGCAATGTGACTCAAAGAACCATAATTTGCAATAAACCTGTTGAGAAGAGTAGCTCGTGCCACAAAACATTCCCAATATGGATCAACGTAATCATCATCACTCACTGTGTTTACCTCTGTAGGAACATCCTCCCTTTGCTCAAAAATGGGAAAGAAGTCGCAGAAGTGAAATGGCCCACATTTTAGAAATCGAGAAATGTGGGTTGGCACACTTAACTCCTCAAAAAACTAGAGAAAATCCAACATGGCTCATCTTGCTCTTTTCGCATTTGTTCAAATTCATCTTCCTCCAATATTTCCTAAAGCGCTCTCATCCTATCGTCAAATATCTTTGATCATCTGCTAGTACATCGCCTCCATCCTTGCTTCTTGTTCTCTCTAAGTATCAAATAATCTCCAAAACTTGTACATCACTAGTAGATGGGGGAGGGGTGGTGATATAAGATAAATGGGTTCAGGTTGGGGACATAGGTATAGGATAGCAAAACGGTTTAGGGTATTGGACACCGCGGGGTATTGGTATGAGGACACATAATAGTATAGGTATGGATATTGGGTATAGAAAAACTCTACTCTAACATTCAAAATCTACATTCATTTTGACATTCGTTGACGTAACACATTTTTATTGGGTGAAACCTCTTTTCATTACACTTTTTCAAAAGTAAAAAAGTATGAAGCAATGAAAGCACGCCACGTCACCAATGTCAAAATGAATGTTAGAATAGGAGTCTTGGGAATAATATGTGTCATTTTTTTCAATTGTTGAGATCCTCTCACTGATAATGGGGTGCACCTAAGCTGCCGGATCAAGGACTACTTAATAAAGTTGGATAGGGGCTTCTATGAAAATTCTGAAATGGTTGTTTTTCTTCTCCACACGACTGAAACAAGGGGTTGTTTCACGAATGACTTCGATGGGTGGAGCTTGCAAGGGTGACGATAGCGACAACAGATGCTCTAGTGGTGGAAGGCGATGTTCTGGCTTGAGCTGAGGACATTGGCGCAGATCTGATCCAGGTTCAGTGGACAAGGCGAGATCCGGAATGAGGCAGGGACGGGGGGTTTCCGATGATGGCGAGGGCTCCGACGGTGATGGAATGGCTAGACCTGCGCTGACCAGAAGGTGACTGGATGGTGGCAGATCTGAGAGGTGACGACAGCTCTTCAAATCTTTTGTGCGCTTCAACAAAAACTCTTTTTTTTTTTTTTTTTTAATCTTCTCTTCTCAATCACATGCAAACAAAACGAACAAACATGGATTCGCTCTGATACCAAATAATGGATTCTACGACTAATCTAATAACCTAAATTTACAGTTAAACTAAAATAAAGATAAACAGATAAATCAAGTCATTCATCATTCAACCAACTACAAGCAATGGCTTACTGCCCTATTTATACTAAAGCTAGCTTGCACCAGGCAATCTAATCGTAACCCTATTTATACTTAAGTTAGCTCGCACCAAGCAATCTAATCGTAAATGCTATTGGAGCCTAATCCCCAATTATTCTAATGAGCTTACTTAGGCCCGACCCAACAACTAAACTAAATCCTGTGTTCCATCACAAAGTCACAATGTGTGGGCCAAGATGTCTTGGTCTTCTCCTGTTACCCACTTTTTTAATTTGTCATCCCAACCAAAAGGCCTGCTCTGTTAATTGACTGAAAGTACCTTAGCTCAGGTCCTCAGGAGAGAAAACCAATACTTTTTCTTTGGGGGACTGCTACTTGAAAACTATGGTTATTGATTGATTGTTTAGTATTCAGTTATGATGGAATTAATTTATAGAAAATTAGAAAAATAAGTTCTAAAACGTGATTAAACTGGGCCGATCTCAAAATAGGGTTCACATTTTGGTTCAACTACCAGCTTGGAGTTGTAGAAGGAATAAGCCGAACCAAGCAACTTGATTCATTTTTTAGCATCTCAACGCACTACCAAACAGTTGTGGATTGAGATTAAGGCGAACCTTGACTAGAGGACGTAAAGTCCCCTAGAACTTCTTTAAGCATATTTAAATAAAAATTAAAAGCACATTTTTATAGCCAAAAAAGAAATTACTATACGATAGAGTAAAAAGTGGCGTATCTCTACACAAATAAATAAAGACACCAAAAGAAAAGAAGCAAGAGAGAGAGAGAGAGGTAAACATAACACCTGTAGCTTCTCTGGTGATTGAACAATTTTAGATCGCAGCTTCTCATTTTCTTGTGCACTTTGTGTCAGTACAAAATCAGCATTTATAATCTGTAAAAGAAATGTGAAGAAACAAAAGGCAGCAATTAGAATTATAACAGAAAGCTTCTTTTAATTTATCTCATGAAACCACATAGATCATTTGAACCGCACGGTTTCTGATCCAAAGAAAAATAAATTATGACATAAACAGGTTTGGAAACAAAGTAATTATTGCTCTGCAAGCTTCTGCAGGTCTTACTAAGACTTATAGTAACAATTTATTCTGAGTTCTGAGTAGTTAGACTTCCTAGTTCTGAGAAGCAGACAACAAATATAATTCCTCCATGTGCATGGTAAAAATTGCAAGGGAAAACATTATAACACTGTATAACTTACATCTGAGATACCTTTTACAATGTGTAGCCAGTTAAATAAATAAATAAAAGCACACAAATGAAGCTAAGATTTTGTATTTATAACTGAGAGTCGAGAAAGATTATACATGGCAATAAAACAACAAAACAATATTTATTCGAGCTTAGCAAACATAGTAGCATATACAATATCCTATTATGATTATCCTGTGGAATATGATGATTGTAGTTTTCACATGATGGCAATAACACAATCACCACAGCCAATGGGGCCTAGCTCTAGTAAGACTTGCAGCGGACGGTATCACCAATCCAAGATTCGAACTCTGCCAAATGCATTTAATTGGCTTTGGGATCTGTCAAAGCCCTACTCGCCCTTAAGAAAATATAAAATAAATAACACAATGACACAAACTGAGACGAGTTCCAGAATCAGCAAGAGTAAGCCTTATGCCAGACATCAAACTACTAACTTTCAAGAGCTGAATATCACAGTATATCTGGAGAAAGCTGAATGAGGGGAAGTCAATAGCAAGAATTAAACAAATGATAGAGAATGCTGAACCTACAAATAAAACTAAGATTGCAGAAATTCAAACAATCAAAAATCAAAAGAGGTTAAATCCAACACATGGACAATATCTCCCTCCTGTATTATGCATTACAGTTATACAGGGATAATACAGGAACAATTATACGTGTTTCAATGAATCAATGCTACTTGTACGAGTATACATGGATTGCACTCACTGGCTACAGTAGCCTATGTTTTAAAAGAAGTTTCTAACATTGGATTTTTCGGAAACGGGTTTCAATATTAAAACACTAACACAAACCATCTATCTTTTCATCATGGTCTCATATCTATCTTCCAACCATCAAATAGAAGACTTGAGCAATAATTCTGTTGGCAAACAATTGAAAACTTCGAGTTAAAAAAAAAGGATATGAAAGCAAACCTTCTTTTCAATTTCTTGAACTTTATCCCTAAGTGCTCGAAAAGAACCCTTCAATGACATTTGGAGATTGTTGAGACCCTGAACAGTCTGACGCAACTCTCTGACTTTAGCATCTGCTTCTTGAACAAAAGGTTGTTCCCTCTCGCTTGCATCTCTCAGATCGGACATTTCCATATTGAGCTGCAAGAACAATCTTTAACTGCTGAAGTATTTAAATGCAAGTGACACAGATGGGACTGGATCTTATTTCATGTATTGAATGCCACCTACCGCCCTACAATCTTACTATCTCAACTGAGGTTACTATTTAAATTACTAGTTCTTTACTTAGACGCACCTGTGAAATTTTGTTCTCCAATTCCGAACGCCTCTCTTCAGTCAAATTAACTTGATCAACATATGGTTGAAGAAGATTCAATTTTGTTTCCCTGAAATAGAAAAATAAATAAAATTTACAGTAAAACAGATAAATGAAATAATCTGGGAAGCAAACTGCAAAGGGTAGAGAAAAATCATATTGCAGCATGTCATTTCTCATCACTGTGTAGGATTGACGCTACAACAATGAAAACAGATAAGAACTCGACATATTAAAGAATCAACTAGGAAACCTTGTGACTTTATTTATTCAAGTCAAACTCTCACTGCCAAATACAAAGATACCAATTTATTCTGCAACCCTGAGAAACCCTCTTAAAGACACCAAATTTTTTGTCGGTAATCAAGAGGCCTGAACCAACCTGCCTCGACTTCATCATGTTCCTTCAAATGATTCTCAGTGGATTCCTCGGGTTTAAAGGACTCGCTCTCTCTTCCATTGGCTCAACCATTATCCCCACCTCCAAATATTGCTTTAGAAGTGCCATCTACAGTTTATAACTTATTAGTAGCTTCTGAAATTGAAGCAGGATATATGCTAATCAGTGAAAAATTTTCCTTGGGGGTTTTCTGCAAGGACTACAGAATCAGGACAACAATGTTGATGGGGAAACTCGAAGTGATATGATTAATTAATGTTGATCATGGCAACTACGCATTTCCGGAGGGAACTAATCCAAGCGATTTTTTAAATTTTTTATTATCTTTGCCTCTTGATCTAGTTAGTGGTATGAAATATGAATTTCTTCTAAGCATGCTACTTTCACCAAATTTAGACATCTGGTTAGAATAAAGAGACAAAAACAAACACCCCTTAGTTGTTTGATGATGTATATAGCAATCGAGAAGCCATTGGGAAATCATCTCTGATTCATCATTTCATAGTATGTAAATGTCTGGGGACCATAAACCCTGCTTGCTTTCCCCACAAAATTGAAGCTTTGACCATTTTCAACAACGATAACAAGACTGTAAACCAGAACTCACCTGTGGAGGCAGAAATTAAGAATTGCACTAAGGAAAACCCTGGTACGTTCCTTATCCGGCTTCAAAAGATCTCTAAGAGTAAAGTTCGTCGGACAGCTCACCGCAGCTACCACTTCTTTGATCTTATGGCACAAATTCATCGTCCGCACAGAATCAACATGAAGATCTGGGTTCTCCAGCACGCTTATTGCATTGAAATCAGCTTGTCCATAATCTTCCCTGCAACAACAGATGGAACAAAAAACCCTACATCAAAAAGTTGTGTGGAATGCGAGTTATGGTTTTGAAGGTTTTGAGATTATAAGGTTTTAACTGGAGAGGATCTAGGTAGACTAGAAGGTGAGTGTAGAGTGAAACAGCAAAGTCGTGTGTTGGATTAGCGAGATCTTCTTCTCTGATCGTGCCGATTTCAGATTCGGCAATGATCGCTACGATTTCTTTCCGAGAGAGCATTGGGAAAGAGAAATTTGTCGCCATATCTTTGCTTTCTCTCTCTAACAACTTGATTTGATCTTGAAAACTCTACTAGTATAGACCTGGTGGCGAAGACTGGTAATGAAACTGAGCTGCAAGAAAGAGACCAATGACATATTCTTCAAACCCTTTCACTTCAACCATAAAAGAATCATACAAATCTCTCCACAATCAATCATTTTCCAGAAATAAATCAAAACCTACTCAATCCACCGACCCATCAAATTCATGAAACCATTCTTACTACTACAAAAAATCAACAGTAAGTACAGAATGCATTGAAGTTCTGAAACATATCTCCATTTCCAAAAAAATTAGCTGCATCCTTCACTATCATGAAACCATGGAGCATTAAAAATTGTGACTTTATTGCAGTTCTTTAACAACAATGGGAAATTCATAACTACATTTAAGAGAAAGTTGTATACCAAAGTCCTTAATGACTTATTCCTTTAGCTAAATCTCTTCTGACAATTGTAAATTTGCACATGCACAAAACAAAGTAAGTTTGGGTATAAACAAAAAGACATTCTAATGGAACTACATAAACAATCACGCTTTGAGGGCTCAAATTTCTACTACTATACAGCGTGGCGGTGAACACTGAGCGAGTTGAGAGAGCGTAAAAATGAAGAGCAAATGAAATGGTTGGTGAAGGAACGAGGTACAGTTGGCGTTTCTATGCCCAACCAAAAAGAGGAGCTGATAAAGAAAGAGTGAATGAAGATGAGAGAAGACATGATGATGGTGTTCTTACTCTTAGTGACAAGAAGATAATATACGATGAAGGGAAGAAAGGGAAGGAGGACAGAGAAATGGTCTTTTAGTAAGGAGAGAGGGAAAGAGGTGATGGGGTAAGTAGTTGTGGAGGGGGTCACAACACTAACACTCTATTTCTCATGACATAATCACCTGCAACAACCAAAGCTCCAACCCAAATTATCAAATTTTCAACTATGAACCCAAACTTCATGCAAGTACAAATCCATCTTAATCACGTTCTTCAAAATGACTACCAATTCTTTATATGATTAAAAATCCAAATCACAATCAGACATTGTTTTCTTTAACCGAAGGCTATGGATATTGCAAGTAAGACACCAAAAACCAAAAAAGAATGCAAAATGATCAAAGCCTCATTGCACATAAACACAATCATATGGGGTAGCCAAAAAGAAAAAGCACAACCAATGAATTAGTCCTCATACTGCATACAACTCAAGCACAAACAATAATGATACAAGGAAATCACAACAGTATTGATGAGGTAGAAGAGTACACTTATACTAAGGTGTACACGAAGAGACAAGTGTTTATTTTTCTTTTTCTTTTTTTTTTCCTAATTGCACTACAGATGGGAATTTTGGGGTTTGCACCAGCATGACTAGTTATATCTATATCAAATACTTTTTGTAGCAACAAATTTAAACTATCATGGCATGGGGTTTGTCAGTGTTAAATTTTATGGGAACAATTGAGTTGAAATTTTAAAGTGGCAAAAAACTATGGATTACATACAAACAATTTAGACACCACAACCAATGTAAAACTTAAAAGTTGCAATTTTTATGTGTGGCGCAATGGCAAATATTTTAATTAAACCCACATCTGAGACGCCACAACTAACATGATATTAGGTTGCATTGTCAATTACAAACACATTTAGTGCAGATAACACCCAACACAGTATTGGATTTATAAATAACTAAACCAAATGCAACTAGTGTCTTCCTCGTTTACATCCAGGAGTCAATTTACTTGCCTTTTTATGCATTGCTTTGATCTTTTGCCTTTCCCTTTTCCTTCAATATTTCTCATCCTCTTTGATCTCTCTCATATGTTGTTTTTTCTACCTTTCCTTTTTTGTTAACGAACTACACCTCATTTAGCATTTTTTTACCGCTGAAACCCAAGTATTCCTGATAGCTACTCTAGACTTCCCTATCAACCCGCCACCTCATTCTTCCAAAACTTTCACAAAAGCAGCTCAACTTCTATAATAGACAAACAATACTTGAAGCTCAGAAATTCCAATCAAACAGACAAAAACAAATAAATTCAAATTTTTCCTTCAATAAATGTTGTGACTTCTCCAGTTTCTGAACTGAATCACTCTAATTATCTTCGTAAATTACTCCAATGGGTTGTTTTATGGTATTTTTTAAAGGGCAGGATCCGGAGCCTTACAATTTTTCCTTTAATTATTTCACTGACTATTAGCCCTTAGATTGTTTTAAATCTAATGGTGTGGATACATCAAATATGTAAAGATTTTCTGAATTTGTTAACAGTTCATCCTTAGTAATCGATAAGAAAAAGTTCTTGAGATTGTGGTGAAGAAAAAGTCCTCTGCATCAAAGTTTTCATTTGCCATCATTGCTCATAGAAGGGTATCAAGAACAGTGTGTTTCTTGCTAATTTATCCAAGGTTTGACAATGCCTATATCCATACATTTGAATCAAATCTCTCATACTTTGTAAAAGGAATGGATTGCTATGATGAGCCTAATAGCAACCTTATCATGTATCGCACCAATGTTCCTTCAAGAAAACACCCGCTGTTCTATAGAACTATCCTTTGAAAGAAGAACATTCCCACCAAAATCATCATCATATCCAAAGATGAACAGTTGAAGCATCATCTCGAAAGTGCAATGTTTTCCACACACTGTTTGCATCAAGTTCAAAGTTCATTTTCATCGAGTTTGTTTCATTAACTGATGTGAGTTTTGTTTGAACATGTGTAGAAGACACCTAAAAGCAAACCCAAAGTAAACCTAACACCGGAACAGTTTAGAATTTAAAAATTTCACCAACACTTTAATGAGAAATATATCTACACCATTCAAGTAAACAAAATCTGAGCGTCAACAGTTAGCAAAATAATTAAAGGCAAAAGTTTTGAGGCTCTGGATCCTATCCCTTTTATGAATCCTAATTAGCCAAACAGAAACCATTAAACAAAATCGGATTTGAACTTGAAAAATAAATTCAACTTTCAAACAAGTAAGAGATACCAAATACACGCATTGAATGTGTTCTTTTTCATTTGATCAAACCTCTACTGAAGTTCATACAGGTGATGCATCAAAGTACACATTCGAACAGAGATTAATTTGTTCAATAAAACCCCATATTCGGGGGAGAACCTATACGATACCTATCAAATTCACAGCATAAATTATGCGAATAAATTTGAAGATAAGTAACCAAATTTGAGAACGAGAACCAAAAAGGGTAAATTTGCATAAAAGCTTACCAAAGCGGAAGCCGCGATGGTTTGCTACAAAAGAAGGGCAGAAGGTTCAATCTAACTAAAAACATTGCTCAGATGGTTCATACAGCAGTGGATTGACCAAACAGCTCAATCAAAACTCTGTTCTTGAGTTTCAATTAAAACGGTAAAAAAGAGAGGGTTCAATGGGATTGAAAACAAGGTAAAATTACTGACATTTAGGGAAGAAAAAAAAAAAGACACATTTCCCTCACTTAGCAAATCTCTTCACTCGATTTTGTTATCAAGTCTCAAAATTGATGCACAATGGGAAACCCCATTAACACAGTAAGAAGAAAACCCCTATTGAACCCACACAAAAAAATCGATGAGAAAGTTAGGGTTTTGAAATTCGTGAACAACAGATGCGGAGTAGAAGAAGAAGAAAAATGATACCTTTTGATTGATTGTGAGCGACACCACCGAAGAGAAACAAAGAAATCCAGAGGTGGGGAAGAAGAGCGAGGGAGAGTGAGTGACTGAAAACAAATCAATCGATTGTCGAAATTGCAAGTGAATTTTCCCGCGCAGATGTTTTGGGTATGAACAATTTCGGGTCTGGTTTTTAGGTCATTCCGGGTTGATCCATCAATGTATTTTTGGGAAAACTCACAGTTTTTGACACCACCACCACTAGGGTTGGCAATGGGGAAGATTTTTTAGGGAGGAATTCTAAATGTCGAGGAAATGGGCGAGGGAAGGGACGTGGCGGGGTGAGGACCGTCCATCCCGCTTGGGATGCACGCACCAAAAATGACGACACGCATCCGGAGTAAGGTGGATGGTCCCCACCCCGCCACGTCCCTCCCCTCGCCTGTTTCCTCGCTGTGTAGCCTTCCTCTTTTTTAGGATATTCGCTATGCCCCGCCCCGAATGGGGTGGATTGGAGGGTATTCGTTTATATATGTCATTTTACTGAAATACCCTAATTACATCATCATCATCATGAAAGTTTATTTTCGATATTTCGAGGTCAACTACATGGATTTTGGTTCTTCAAGCAATGTGGTATTTTCACATATCCTCGCTGAATCCAATCTCAATGATATCTTCATTCATCGCCTTCATCCAAGTTTTCAACGATCGTCCCCTCCGTCTACACCCTCCATTAACTTGCCAATCTAGACATTTTCTAATTTGCGTCGTGTTTGGTCTCATCTGCACGAGACCAAACCAAGTTAAACGGTTTTCTCTAATTTTGACCTCTATGGGCGCTACACCTAAGCATCTCCTAATTATTTCATTTATAATTTTATCCTTACGAGTTTTACCACACATCCACCTTAGCATACGCATTTCTGCTACTGACATCCTATGCATATGTTGTCCCGTAGTAGCCCAACATTCTGAACTTTATAGCATGGCTGGTCGAACAATTGTCTTATAGCATTTCCCTTTTAGCCTTGCAGACATCTTTCTATCGCATAATACTCCTGACATCATTCTTTATTTCAACCAACTAGTTTTAATCCTATGGTCTATATCTGCTCCAATAGCCCCATTTTTTTGAATTATAGATCCTGGATATCGAAAAGCTTCACATTCTGGGACCTCTACACCTTCGATTTCAATTGCATTACTTATCCCTCGTGATTCAAAACCAAAGTTGCACACTAAATACTCCGTCTTCGAACGACTAATTCTAAAACCTTTACTCTCTAAAGCCTCTCGCCACCTATCTAATTTTTGACCTAAACCTGCACTAGTCACATCAACTAAGACAATATCATCTGCAAGTAACATACACAAGGTATATCTTCTTGCAAATGTCTCGTCAACTCATCCATAACCAAAGCAAAGAGATATGGACTTAACGCCGACCCTTGATGTAGTCCTACTAACACTGGAAATTCACTGAACATCCCACCTACTGAGCGAACACTTGTTACAGCCCCTTCATACATATCCTTAATGATATCGACATAACATTGAGACACTTTCTTCCTTTCAAGTACCCACCAAATTAACTCATTGGGGTCCCTATCATATGCTTTATCCAGATCAATAAAAACCATATGCAGACTCTTACGTGTCTCTCGATATTTTTCTATAGTTTACCTAAGTAGGAAGATGGCCTTCGTAGTATACCTACCCGGCATAAATCCAAATTGATTCTCCGAAACCGTGGTTAACTCCTAAGTCTTCGTTCTATAACTCTCTCCAAATGTTTCATCGTATGACTCATAAGCTTTATCCCTATAGTTCGAGCAATTCTGGATATCCCATTTGTTCTTATAAATTGGTACCACAATGCAATGCCTCCATGATGAATCTGGCATTTTTATAGTTTCCAAAATCCTATTAAGGAGCTTAGTTAGTCATTGAATCCCAACTTCTCCCAGACATTTTCATGCTTCAATTGGTATATCATTCGGTCCAATGGCCTTCCATGTCTTCTTTATTTTTAAAGTTTATCTCACTTCCATGGCACTAACTCTGCGATGGAACACATGATCCCTCCCTTCCTGTGAAGCATACCCATCCAAGTTTAACTCCCCTACATGTGTTCCATTGAGTATGTTCCAAAAGTAATCATTCCATCTATCTAAAATAGTTTTATCATGCATTAAAACTCTTTCATCCTCATGCTTAACACACTTAACATGACTCAAGCCCCTAGTTTTTCGTTCTCTAGCTTTAACTATTGTAAAAATATCATTATCCCCTTCCTTTGTACCTAGCCTATTATAAAGATCGTCATATGCTATATTCTTAGCTTCCCCTACTGTTTTACCACTCGACTTCACAGCTTGCTTATAAAGCTCATAAGACTCTAGGCACCTATCTTTTTGCCACTCCTTGAAGCATATTTTCTTTTTCGCAATGGTTTGTTGCACATCAGCATTCCACCACCATGTCTCATTCCCATATAAACCTCCTATTTTGCCCTCTCCTAACTCTTCCTTCACGCGTCTTTTTATTCGGTTTGCCAAATGTTCAAAAAGATCCGCGCTACTAGTCCTATCATTTGGTTATAGATTCTCCCAACCCTCTGAAATTGACTGGCCACCCAAAATATTATTTCTAAATTTTTGGCACACATCTCCCTGTAAGGTCCATCATTTAATTCTCAGTCTAACCCGCTCTATAGCAATACGACCCCTACTCTTAAGACAAAAATCGAGAACTAACAGCCTATGTTGGTTTGTCAGACACTCCCCTGGTATAACCTTACAAGTTTTACACCTACCTAAATCGTGTCTCATAACAATAAAATAATTAATTTGACTTCTATTGTGTCCACTCGCAAAAGGTCACCAAGTGATCTTCCCTCTTCTTATAAAAAATATTTACGATTCCAAAATCCTGAGCTAAAGCAAAATCTATAATAAAATCCCCATAGTGTTTTGATCCCCAAAGCCTTGACCTCCATGTACCCTCTCATACCCAACTCTATCCTTACCGACATGACCATTCAAATCCCCGCCTAGGAAAACCCTATCGGAAGAGGAAATTTCAATAACTAACTCCTCTAAAGATTTCAAAAAAATCCTTCATAGTCTCCTCGTCCAAACCCACTTGGAGTGCATACGCACTAATAACATGCACTATCTCTAGTTCTAAAGCTAATTTAATACTTATGATTCTATCCCAAACTTCCTAACGTTTACTACTGCATCCTTAAAATTTTATCTACCATTATCCCCACCTCGTTCCTAGTTCCATCTTTACCAGAATATAAGAGTTTGAACACTCCTCCTAAATATTTAGCCTTGTTCCCCTTCCATTTTGTCTCTTGAAGACAAACTATGTTTACTTTCCTCATAGGCAGGACATCCACTAATTTTATTATCTTACCCGTCAAGGTTCCTATGTTTCAATAAACTAATCTAATCATTCTATCTCTAGCTCTATCCTAGACTAGCTTTTTTACTCGCCCCCGACCAGAATAGTGCGAGAATCCTTGCCTATTTAACACTACAGCCGAGCGCCGCTGCAGCGCGCCTTAGTCATTTGTTACTACACCCAAGCGTAAGTGCAGCGCGTCGCTTATAGTGGGGAATGCCCTATCCTTCTGCATTAATATTTTTGAACCAAAATCCATGAAAAGGGATGTGATGGGTTTGTTTTACGGTTGGCTATCACAAGCCTAACACCAACCCTCCTCATTTATCCGGGCTTGGGACAAGCCGTTGCAACGGGCGAAGTTATACCCTAATTACATATAAAACCTAAATCCTATCCACTTCCTTACTTTCCCTCTATTATCTATCACATCTAACGGATAGCCTTTGCCGCTCCAGCACAAGCCACGACCATTTCCTTCATCCCTACTCTCCGTTTTCTTATTCTTTGATGTTATCAAATTACAAGTGGAAGGGAGAGGATTTGAGGAACCAAAAGGGAGGGGGTATGGAGATGGTCACCTCAAATGGCTCTGAAGAGACCTCGTTAATGGATCTAATGGAGTCGCAAGTGAGTGTCTTATTTCTTCAAGCGATACACTCTTACCCTCTGCTCAAAGTCTTGGTAAAGCTTGGGATCAATCACCAATTAGGGCTTTATTAGCTCAAATCTTGGAACCCTTCATTCAATTTTGTGTTGAATCGATTGTTTGCGGGGAAGATGTCGAGGTTTCGACTAAAAGGAAAGTAGTTCAAAAGTCAATTTGTTGAATAAGAGGAACTCGTGATATTTTTCATCCGTTGCTCTCTTTATTTCAATTTGGAAACTAAACCAATTCTTCAATCACCACTAACCTTCACTGGTTGTGAACCGGACAATCAACTTTTCTCAAAACAAAACAAAAACCAGTACTCAATCTTCATCGTCATGGAAACCCTAAGAGCTATGCAACAGTGGTGTCTTCCACATCATCACACCGATTTTATTTATTTTTAATCGAGGCAGAACGAATATTCGCTTTCCATGGCGGATCAGGGATGGTTTAAAAAAATATATATTAATTGATTATTCAGGGCATATTCGGGGATCCGCGAACCCTGGCGGGGCAGGGACGAATTTGTTCAAATTCGCCCCAATCCACCCTGTTGCCATCCCTAAATACCACCATCCGTTTTTTTATACCACCAACATAAACTCCAAAATTCAAAAAATTATCTCCCATTTCACCCCACTCATTTTTTATTCTCAAAAACATAATAAACTAGCAACAATGTGTCACCGCCCACCGCACCCCACCTTTTTTTTTTTTTTTTTTTTCATCTGTCATTTATTTTTCTTCTCCTATATTTATTTTCTTATTATTGTCTTCTCATTTTTCTCCATTCATCTTCTTTTCCTCTGTCATTTATTTTCTTTTTTCTTCTCCGCTTTTCATCCTTGCAGAGTCCTGTGTGAGGGAAAAGGGAAAAATACAAAAAAGGGGAGGGGTAGTGTGGCACCAGGGGTAATGGTGTGCAAAAGGGGATTTGGTGGTGTCAAAAGACCACCACTTTTTGAAAAGTATGTTATTGGGTTATTTCAGCTTCCCTCAATATCTTTTATAACTTTATAGTGCCTTGGTATTATTTTGCGAAATTAAGTTATTATATTCATTATTTGTTGACCTCGTTTATTTATTTATTAAACCTTTGTATTATAATACAGGAATAAAATGTAAAATTATTTTGTAAGAGCTAACTCACATTTTCAACTTTACAATATTAGCGGTCATCAACCACTATCATCATCACTTTTCAACCACATTAGCTCTAACGCCATGCCATAACCACAGTGGCGGAGTCAGGATTTTGAGTAAAGGGTAGAGTAGAGTATCGCAAATGAAAATTAATCCAGATCACGCTAATTAATTATATTTGACACAAAAATGTATTTACATAAGTTTTTTTTTTTTTCCCTTTCTTTAGCGAGAATTTTAAGTTGTTACTTGAGATCAGGATTGTATTTGTGCTTTGTGGTTGATGTATGTATGTGCACGAGTAGACACTTTAAAAATTACAAATGAGGTAGATGAAACTTCAGTTTTTCCCAATAGTAAAAATAAAATGTGAAGTTAAGATTAAGAAGTAACATGGCGATTAAACTGCACCAAAAAAAAACTCATATGATATAATTCAATCATTATGTTTCAACATTTGTCCATACTGATGTTGTCATAGATATCAAATAATAAGAATAACAAACACAACTAAATAAAAAAAATTGAATTTCTTGTTGTCATAGCTTAAGGGTTTAATTATTTGTCCAAAGAAATTCATATTTCACAATAGTCCTACGACTCTTACCATGAAAAGTCAAACCAAATTGCATATATACATTTTAAATCCAATAATTTGAGTACATTCGTGAAAATGGAAAAAAAAAAAATTTAAATAAAGAAGGGCAAACACGTATTGCTAATTTGCTATGTTAATTTAGGAGGAGGGGGAATTTTCCCTCGACATACATTTTCATTGAAGACGAGGGGGTAAAAAGTGTTTTTCAATTAAACCTATTAGCTCTATGCACGTGTTTTATCAAGAGAATCTAAAATTTCGAGGGGACAATTGCCACCAATAACACCTTCAAAGTCACCATACCTCGACCACCACCACAACATAGACACCTCAACCATCACCATAATTATTGGTGTGGAATTTTTCCTCGCCGCCATCACTTTTCCCTTAAAACTAATATTGGTTGTCCATTTTGCAAAAAATTGCAGACTAAAGAAAAACAACCTATTTGATGGTCAATGTTTATAAATTCATATTTGTAACTTATTCAATATCATACAGGGATGTATTCATGAGGTATAGATTTTATGTGATAATCAATCTACCAACAAACAAGGAAGTTTTACTTAGATTACATTAATTTTCAATTTATTGCACATTGATATCTAATATGTGTTGACTTGCTAATTTGAGTAAGGGAAGATGGATCTGGTAGCGGTGAGTCGCATGGGAAAATGGTTTAGTAGTGGGTGGTGGTGAGTAGCAAGGAGAAAGGGGGTTTGGTGGTGATTCACAAGGACGAAAAGGAGGGGAAGGTGGGGAAGAAGATGGTGATGGCGGATTATTCATATCAAGAAAGAGAAAGGAGGAGGAGGAGAAGGGATAAGTGGGTTGGAAAAGAAAATGATTTTAATATTATTAATAATTAGGAGAATTTTTTAAGATACGTTTAATATTTAGTAGGTTAGACTCTTTATGTTTAACATACAAAACATTCAATCTCAATCGTAGATTTGTCAAAAGGTATTTTGTACAAACATGTTAAATATTTGAAAGATAACTCATAATTAGCTATTTATTACATACTAATGTCACAATTAACGGAATGTTTGCAAAATGCGAAAATCTCATAAGACTTTTATTTATGAGCTTTTCTATGTGTCGAGGGAAAGGGCGAGGAAACCAGCGAGGTTTTTGAGGTGGCGGGGGGTGAACCGTTCACCCCCCTCGAGATACGCGCGCGGAACACATCTCGAGGGGGTGAACGGTTCACCCCCCGCCACCTCAAAAACCTCGCTGGTTTCCTCGCTCTTTCCCTCGACATTTAGAATTTCGCTTTATTTATTTATAATTTATTAAAGACTGTGGCTTGAAGAACCCGTCTAATTGTCGAGGCAAACCAGTGAGGGATCCCACCACAGGGATGGGGTGGGGGTGGGGGTAGGGGGTTGAGAACCGTTCATTCTTTTGAGATGTGCGTTTGATTTTTCAACGAACGTATTCCGAAAGTTCAAACGCGCATCCCGAAGGGATGGACGGATCCCACCCCACCCCCTCCTTCTGGTGGGGTCCCTCGCTGGTTCCCTCGACAATTAGACGGGTTCCGCTTGAAAAAAGTACTGGTCTTCTTTCTCCCTAAAAAAAACTCCATACAACAAAACCCTCTCTCTCTCTCTCTACTCACCTGTCTAGCTAGCGCTGCGAGGGTTCACAATCTTATCATGCGCACTTAGAGACCTCGACTTCGAAGTTCCTCCTTTGTTCATCACCACCATCACATAAAATGGTGAACCTGAAAACAGACTCACCCGTCTCTCGTCGTATCGTCAATGCCTTCTTAGACTTTCTCCAATCAGGTCTTCTCTCTCTCTTTCTGTCTCTATCTGTTTTGATCTCACTTGAAATTTCCATCCATTCGAATTACGATTCATCATTTTGAACGCATCTCATACTTCATTCGTTACTGCAAAGCAAAAAATCAAAATTTGGTGATTGGGGTTAACCTACAATCCAATTTCCTTCAATGGGTTTCCCTCTTTTGGGCAAAAATTCCGACGTTTGGAAAGTCTTCATCGATTCTATAGGTTGCTGTTTTGATTTGTTGAGAGTAATTTTATTAAATACTTGTCGTCGATGACGACAATGGAATGTAAATGTGTAGGTAGGGTTTTGTGTCTTACGTGCTTGGTTGATTAATTTAGCTAATTTGTGCATGAATTTTTGTTCAAATGCTCAATCGGAATCTTTTACGGGCACTGAACACGTTTGCTATAGTTTTTGATGAAATTAGTAAATGACAGTGCTTATTAGAGCCACCATTTAGAAGAGTTGATTTTTTTTTTTTCCGTCAGGTAGCATACACAATGCTGCGGAACTTTTAAGGTGTTAGTGTGGAAATCTTAGTATGCAATTATGTCTAGGGTTAATTATTTATTTTTTCGGTTTCGGTTTCTGTTTCCTGGCATTTTATTTAGGATAATAAAGTTGTTTTCATACCTTTTATGGGATCCATGTAGAGATTGGTTATTTGCTGAATTATGGAGAAGATGATCTCCTCAGCATGAAGGTCGTCCTTGCATAGCATCAGCATTGTCTGTAACGTGTAACGATCCCCCTTTCGTCGCTTCTCATAACTAGATTCGTTCATTACATATTTGCTTTTTTTGGGTTGTACCTCTCTGATTTTTTCAAGTGCTTATCTTTCGATGGATGGAAGAATGTGCATATCATAGAATTCAGAGCGTTTAAAAATGGCTGTTTAGGACTTTAATTTAATGTATTTTTTTTTAAATTTACTTTCCTATGTTTTTCTTTACCTTTTCAGAAAATTATTCTTTGCAGGTCTATCCTCTTAGAAATTGAATACCTAGGCTAGATTTGATTGCTAAAAATGTCAATGATGGAAATCGTCCCGTGGGCAATTGTTGTCTAAATCATATGATTCATGAGTTGAATCTAATGTTTCAAATAAGATGTCATAGCTGGTGAGTTAAGTCGGATGGAAAGCAAAACAAGAAAATCGTGCGATTTGATTTTCAAATCGTATTTCAGATTAGGATTCACTATTTGATCTTGAATCGCGCGATTTGATTTCTTGGCCACGCTTAACTTTTCCATGCTGATAAAACCCTATTATATATTAGAGGTTTCTTTAACAATCACACGTCTCAAACATCTCAGAGAGAGTGTGCTTAGCCTATACCATTATACCAATACAGGTTCAAAAATCCATTGAATGGTCACGTCTCAAAACAACTAACGGGGGTTTAATTCTCATTGTGTCTAGTCTTTTTTTATTGCTTGGATCATCTCTCACAAAGGAACTTTCTTAACAACAAGCGGAAAGCTCCTCATGGGAATTAGTTATTTTCTCATTTTTGTGAAAAGTTTAGAATGAATGGCATCATTTTACAATGAAATTTGTGATTATTCAAGTTGATGATTGAGCATTGTAATTTATTTTCTGAATGTGAATTGTTTTGTGCTTTGCGTGGAAGTACTCAAATACAAGCATGTACTCTTTTGATATTTTATGCTTGAAGGTCTTAAAAATAGCTTAGATACCATTTGCAGTACAATTCAAAATTCAAAAATCCCTTCTCTGATTTGTGTACATAATTTACAATTCAACTACCTTCCCTTGAGATCTGTGTTAAACTCTCCAGAATATGTTTAGAATAAATTAGGATATTTTTTATTTTCTTTAATTGCAGATAGAATTAGTGTTTCACTTTTAGCAGAGTTAGTTTATTTGTTAGCATTAGGTGTTAATGTGTTATAAATAATGGCCTCTGATCAATGTAAAAGGCAGTTTTAGGTTTAAATGAAGTTAATTTGAGTTGAATAAAAAATGCAGCTCTGATTTTTTAATTATTCAATTAATTATACACTTTTGGATACTTCAAAAAGAATCTGCTCTGTATGGATGAAAGAGAGGACACCTTGTCTCTTATGTACTAAGAACTTACCGTCTTCAGACTGGCCTTTCAATTGGTGCAACTGAAGTTGATTTACATGCATATTTTTGGTGAAGTCCTGTCATTTCATATTGAGTGTATATATCAGAGTTAAGAGAAGGTAACACTTATCTCATCTGTTTAACTACCTTTGAAAATTCAAAATTCCAGTGAGAGCTGATTTTCCTGTTGAACCTCAATAGCTCAAACATTTTTTTCTTATCATTTGATGAGGAATTGAGGAACAGGAGATCCACAGAGAGCGTTCTCAGTCAACCTAGGGTATTCACAAAATCCCATTATAATGGCAGAAACACCATCTTTTTTAGGGTGTCTTTCCATATCCCAAACACATTATGGCATACAATCCAACCAGTTTTAGCTGCGGGCTTGGTTCAATTCATGTGCAATAATTTTTGAAATTTGTTTTGTGCATGTGTCGTTTTTTCCTGGCATTTATTTTCCTTCTGGATGGTGCATTTTTTTTTTCCTTCTGTCCCTGTTCTCTTATCTGGGGTTCTAAGGGCGTCTCTTATTTTCCTTTTTGTTTGGTGGTTTGCTTTCTTGGATGGGAGTCTTACTCATTACTAATTAGGGAAACGTGAAGTTGTTCGTACAACTATGAAGTGTTTAATTATGAGTTGTCATATCATCTCTTCCTTCAATATATATTTGTTTCCACTGGCTTTTGTATTTTTGGTTTTGGTCTTTGTGCTGCCAAATTGAATGCTAAAATTTTTCATGAACTCATTTTATTTCATTGTACTTTATATAGCTTCTCTCAGATTTGGCTTATTGAACAGTAAAACTTTTATTCTAAATGCTTTGGTTGTGCTGGTCGTTCCTTTGTTACAGTTGAGCCTGCTCCAGGTGTTGATCTCGAAGGTCTTGAGGTTGTTAAGGAGTGTTTGCAAGAGGTTTTTAAGCTCAATCCATCTTTGACTGATGATGCGACACAACCTGGTATGTTGGTTGAATACTTCAGTTCTCTGGATGCTATTAGACAACGTGGATCATGTCCAAGTCATGCAACAGCCTCAGTGGACAGACCGAGTACTTCCATGTCACAAGATCATGCAGAAGCCAGTCCTTCACAATTACCAAAACCAAAGGTAATTTTTTTGGTTATGATTGAACATTAGGGCCGGTTATTAGCAAGTGGCATTGTGTTATGTTGTATTATCTATTTTCCTGCATTTTAAATATTCTATCTCGAGGCTCTAGATTTTTGAGACCACCTATTCATGGAATGTAAACGGGCACACGACAGTGGGAATACTTTATTGCGAAGGTTTGGATCCGTTGAGTGTTTCCTAATTCCATTGTTGAAACAGGTAATTTGAGTATTACCGCCACACGTATGAACACTCGATAGCGGCCATCATTGCAGTTTTATGGTATTAATATTCAGCATGTGATCTGCTTTATTAATGAGCATACTGATATAATGTTATAGTAACTTCTTGCTGTGTTGGGCGCATAGTGTTGTATTTTCTCAATTATATGTATAAACTTGTAAGCATTTTCTTTTGTGGAGCAACTTTTGTAGCAAATCCTCTGAATTATTTCAGCTATTGATCATTATTTGGTTTGAGATAGAAGCAGACATTTAAAAAGAATTTCTCTAATGGAAGTTTCATTTTACAAGTTTCTTTGTTATAATTTTGCTAAGATCTGTCACTTTTGACTCGATCTAAAAGCTAATGGATTTTTTCCCATTCAAAGGACGCTTGTAACCATTGTCTTAATTGATTCTTTAACATTTTCCTAGATAGCAGTAGTGCTTTGATGTTAGATGGATATGTGATTATTTATGATTTGAAAGCTTGCACTTCCTGTAGATAACTATATTGATGTTCTTGTTGTTTTTAATCAGGATGAGCATCTTGTTGGAGAAGAACCCATACCTTAGGTGAGAACCCAACTTTTTGATGAGTTCTTTCATATCATCATCTTGGTTATGTCACTCTGAATAATTCTCGTCTGCTTTTGTTTTCTAATCATGTTGGAGTACTTGTCATTTTTCTACCCTGTGGGCACACAATATATACATCCAACCAGTGCACACATCAAACGAAACTTAAATTAGATAGTTTCTATCAGTTTGTTCTTCCTCTCATCTTGTGATATTACATGTAAATTTTCTAAAATCATTACATCTACCTTTATAAAGGAGCTATCATGTTGGTGCTCCTGATGGATGGACCTACTACATAAAACTGGCACTGTCTCCAATTGAACTACCCAGGTCTCGGATGTTGAGTTTTATGCGAAATGGCCTCGTTGCTATTAGAAGATGCAGCCATCTTATTAGTCTTCACATGTTATTTTATCCATCACATGTGGGACTACTTTCCCGACTATTATCGAGCCACATGTTCAACAATTTCCACCTTGGCGAGATTCAGTCTCCCTTGTAACACTATTTCATATAGATTACATACCCAATACGCATGCTTCTCTTGGAACACCCACACTTATTTGGTTTATACCTTCCACTTTGAGCTCCAGTTTTTAGCTGCATTTCTAGCTGAAGGTCTTGCTAAGTCATGTTTGTCATTGACTTCAGTACTTGGTGGCGGCGAGTGGCACACCAATTGCATGAATCCAATATGTAGAATTCATGTTTAGGGATGGCAACGGGGTGGATTGGGGCGGATTTGAACGAATCCATCCCCGATCCGTCGGAATCAACGGATCCCCAAATCCGCCTAGCCAATCCGTTTACAAGTTTATTAAAAAACCGCCTCCGCCCCGCACGGTTAAACGGATATCCGCCCCGCTCTGTTAAACGGATATCCGCCCCGCCCAAAATATCCGTTAAATTTTATTCTTTTCATTCATACAGGTAAGATACTTCTACATACAGTAAAAATACTTCTACACTACAGATCATTTATATATACAAAAAAAAAAAACAATTCGATCTAAAGATCAGATCTGAATTCTCTGATCTAAAAAAATTACAACAAATTAAAAAAAAAAATTACAACATATTACAAAAAAATCGATCTAAAAAAATCGATCTCTGAGATCAGATCTTGATCAGATCTCAGATCTTGAAATTTGATCTTGATCAGATCAGATATTGTCCGATCTCAGATCTGATTTGATTTTGATCTCTGATGGGGGAGAGGAAGAAACCCTTTGTCTTTCGATCTCCAAGCTTCAAGATCTCTGTGAGAGGGAGATCTCTCTGCGAGGGAGACAGATCGCGGCGTGAGGGAGCAGTGAGGCAGATTTCTCGCGGTCGATGTGGTGTGAGGGAGCAGGGAGGCAGATCTCTCGAGGGAGCAGGGATGTAGATCTCTAGAGGGAGGCAGATCTCTTGCGGTGTGAGGGAGCAGGGAGGCAGATCGCGGCGTGAGGGGAGCATGGAGGATCTCGCGGCGTGAGGGAGCAGGGAGAGCTTGGTGAGGGAGCGATTGGCGTGAGGGAGCAATTGTGAAAAAATTGTTAATCCCTTTATATAGATGAAGGGTACTTTTGTAAATTTGTTGGTTAAACGGATATCCGCGGGGCTTGCGGGGCGGATATGGCTAAAACCGTATCCGCCCCGAATAGTAAACGGATATTTTTTGGATACTCGAAACCACCCGAAAACCCATTCAGCCATATCCAAATCCACCTCATACGGATTGGGTGGGGCGAATATCTGTAAAAATCCGCCCCACTGCCAACCCTGTTCATGTTGTCCACAACTTAATTACCCAATGAGCCTTGGATGGTGGGTTTTACTTAAAAGTGTCTTGACGCTAGTGGAAAACATGACCCATCTTACCATATGTTCTTTGGGATGTTTCCATATGTTCTCGGTTGTAAGTGAGCCACATGTTCAACAATCTCCACCTTATCGAGATTCAAGTGCCATGATTCACCTCAGGTACTTGATAGGCCATATGCAAAATCTTGTTTCACATTTGTTATCCATCCTCTTGAGCACTTATATGGTCGTACCAAATTGGGCATGCCTGTTTCATACTTTGGTCCCACCTCATGATGAGATTTGAAGTGGATTAACATTGAGCCTCAACATTTAGTTATTTATCCTCCAGTTTTATTGCTGCTTATGCCTAATTATAACCTTTCTTATATATCATTGATGATCCATTTGCAGGAGTTTCAAAAGATGAATTGTTTGGGCAATTGTTTGGTGGACTTGATAAAGTCCAGTTCTTTAATAGAACAATTGACGGAGATGAGGACAACACCCAAATAGACAGAGCAACTAGTTTGTTTCATGAGGCTGTACAGGTATGGTTTATGTCCTTGACTTTTTATTGCTACATCTGTCAGTATCTTACTTCATTTTGTTCTTTAACAGTGTTCAAAAACTTAGGTGGAGTTTGATATTATGTATTATTCTTTATGTAGATATATAGTGTGCATTCATGAAACATTTACCATATAAAGCATTGGTGAGAATACGAATATAAAGTGTACACAACCATTTAGTTCTAGCTCGATTGTAACAATACCCTGAGGTTATAGGCTTTTATCTCTCTTATCTCAATTTCATGATGCATTACCCTGTTTGATACAACTTGGATATTCACGTTATCAGGATGTGACTCATGAGTCATGATGACGATTCTAAGTATACTATTAAGCTCTTACGAGCTATATGTTTTTGTCTCAATTGTTTCTGCAAAAAAGTTAAGTTTCCCATCTACAATAGATGCTACGAAAGAAGTATTGGACACATTATATTGATAGTCCTGCATGATATGTGAGGCACACAATTGTTGGACTTTGACATACCAACAGACATTTAACTGCATATAAAGGTTTACAAAAACATAGTTTTGATCGAAAAAAAAGTTGAAACAGGTAATAAAAAATTGATTTGAAATAGCTACACATGCGACAAAATACGGACTGCGAGAAGTATAAAGAAAATCAAGCTGGATATCTCTTTGAAGTAGCTTTTGCTAACTCCAGCCAAAATTGCTCCCAAGACATCCATGGATTTATTTCCTTTAATCTAGTTACACTTGTTGGCATTGATCAATGGACCAAGATCCAAGAGAGACTTCTGATAGACAAGTTTCAACTTTTTTATGTTTTGTACAGAACACACAACAGTATGTTTCCGAAGATTTTTGTTGGACTTATTTCACCATCCCTGAGCTAGCTTAATAAGAAAAAGTTATTGATCCCACAGGAACTGGAAAGATCTGGATGTCAGATAATTGACTCTAGAAACCTGGCAGAGACATTTAAATCACAAGGTATTTGCATAGTTTCCAAGTATAAGACTTGGCAAGTTTGATTCTTGAATTTTCCTTCAAATATTAAATTGAATAGTCTATAAGTGAGTAGCCTGAAAATGTTATTTGCTCTAGTGGTTATATAAGCATACTTTCGATTGTATATATTGAATTTGTTTTCCTTACCGTTCCAGGTAACAAGGCTATGCAATCGAAATTATACTCTGATGCAATTGAGCTGTATACATATGCCATTGCACTTTGTGAGAAGAATGCTGTGTACTTCTGTAACAGGTATATATGGACTTGCATTTAATTTTTCGTTTTCAAATAATTTTTTATTTTTTATTCCGAGGCAGTTTTCTCGACCTACATCAGATTATTTTATCCTTTTATCCAAATATAGCAGGTGTTTATTTATTATGCAAAGTTCTCATATATTTGTTTTATTTATTCTTGTATACTTAGTCGCATGTACTTAGTTTATACAAAAAAGTTTGTTGGACATCTTTGTGGTGTTGGTGATTTGTTGTGGTAATAGTTGTGGTGGTTGGTATCAGTTATGGTAAATCATCCTACTCTGCAAATGTGCATTTACGACATATTTACTGGCTAAAAAGACCTTCAACATGATTTTGCCTTTGCTATGTGGGATATTAGCCTGAAATCACGCCCCTTTTGTTTGTTTTCAAACAAGGTTTCCCATCTCAACCTCCTTTTTTTTTCTATCTTTTTAGTTTCAGCCTCATATTCTACTTATCATCTATTTATATGCTGTATTAGCTGATAAATTCCTTCATACAATATTTGATTAACATATTTTGGAAAAGGGCCAAATGACTGGGGCCTGCTAAAGCAACATTTTTGCTGTGACGTAGAGACATTTTAAAATTTCCCATCTGAAGTATAACTATTTGTGATATCATATAATGCATGGTTCAGGGCGGCTGCTTATACCCAGGTTGAAAAATTTGTAGAAGCAATCACAGATTGCCAAAAGTCCATTTCCATTGATCCAAATTACAGCAAGGCATACAGTCGCTTGGGTCTTGCATATTATGCACAAGGAAACTACTTTGATGCTATTCACAAAGGGTTCAATAAAGGTTGGTTTACCTCCATAATATTTAGAAATAAGCTTAAAATTCTTCCTCAGTAGATAGTGCTGTATGATATTAAAAAAAAAAAAAAAAAGCCTGATGTTTTCTGTGATTGGGCCCACTGGTTTAGTCCCATTAAGTTTATGGTGTAAAGAAAATTTTCATCACTTCGTCCGTAATACTGCATTGTTATAGAGGTTGCTCAAGTATTTTTGCAGAAATTGAAAGTTAAATGAACGAGAAGAATTTTTTGGCTTTGTTGAAAAGTATGATTGCAAGTGAAGTTGGTTCCTGATCCGATTTTTCACTCATGTAGCGCTGCAGTTGGATCCACATAGTGAGTCTATCAAAGAAAATATCCGGGTTTGTTCTCCCATTCTTTCTATTATTTTCTTTTTCTCTGACAGGGTTTGGGATTGTAGGTTTCCTGTTTATTTGAAAATTATGTTCTTATATCCATCATAATGTAACCTCCATAATATTTTGAACATAGGTGGCACTGCAAAAATTAAATTCTCAGGGCAGAGCAGGACTTCATCAGGTAGGATCTTCATCTGTGAAGTTTATGTTATCATAGTTATTATTTTTGGATTATTGTTATTGATAAAATATTTAGGAACACTGACGTATAATCTGAGAACATCTCCAATACAGCAAAAGTTGTGTTATTAAACTTTAGACTTTCCAATGCAAGACCAATTTAAGGCTGAGTGAACATAGAGTTCATCAGTTCAGAGCTAAGAATAAATTCAGCCTGAAGGATGGACGTTTCGTAAGTGGCCTTTGAAGTGCTCTACCATTTGATTTGCCTAGATCCAGCAGATGGTAACCAGTCATCAGCGTCTGGTAAAAGGGTGGGGCCAATAAATTACGACCTTTTTTGCAAAAAAATAGACTATATTTGAACTAAATGGTGGGGGAAAATTTTAGTTTAGACTAATTTTTTTACTAGAACTTGAAACTTTTACTGATGTGAAAGGTCTGAAAGCCTATTTTTCATTGGGGATGCTCATATAGTATTTCTGTTATTAAATTCGCTACATAATTTTGGGGAAGGTAAAATTTTATCCAGAAAAGAGATATATGAAGATACATGAAAAATGAAGCACTATGAGTAGAAGATTTTCCCATGGCTGTTACTGGGCCATGTACACCTTTTAGAAGTAGAACAAAGAGAAAATAAAAAAGAAAACTATGCTATTGATCAAATTCTTGGAGAATAAAACTCCGGCTCTATACATGCCAACACTTATAAATAAAGAAATCTAACTTAACAATCTAATGGAAATACCTTCTCTTGTATAATTGAAGGATTTAAGGGCTTACCAAACAAAATAGAAACATTTCCCAACTAGGTTGGCAGCCCACAAACTAAAACTAGATAGAAACAAGTAAACTCAAGATCTACTCAAATTTTACTCTACAAGAAGCCCAAAACGTGCTGGTCGAGTTCCTATTTATTGTTTTTTTAAAGGTAAAATTTAATTAAGCAATATTTGTGGTATATCAATGCAAACCTTAAAGGATCAACGGCCTGACACTATAGCATCCCAATTAACAATCAAGCTCTCATTTATTGTCTACTCGTTGTCAACTTTCTTAAGGAGTGCCCTACCTAAGTTAGAGTTATTATGTATTCCTTAGTGTGACATACTTGGTCTTAATAAAGAGACTTGAGCATATGAAACATTGAATCATAATAGATTGGCATAAACTTGAAAGAACTTGAAGCTTACATTGGTTTATGAGGGATTGAAGAAGGCTATTTTGTTGATTATGTTCATAAAGTTTCCTTTTCTTGCTTGTACAGAATGAAGGATCAACAAGTCATAATAATAACCAAGAACAGAATGGACAGCCTGCAGGGGGTTCAGGAAGCCATGGCATGCCTTCCTTCACAGCTATGCCTTTTAATCCTGCTGCATTTTCCACCGATTTTGTAAACATGTTCACAAACATGCCCTCCAATGGGAATCAGGAACGTAGCGTGCCCCTGTCTTTCACATCTATGTCCTTCGACTCTGCTGCATTACCTACCGATTTCACAAACATGTTTATGAACATGTCTGGCAATGCGAATCAGGACCAACATCCTCAAGAGGGATCTCATGATGGCACTAACAGAGGCTTGTCAGAGGACCCTGAGATCAGAGAAGGAGGTGGAAATATAAACTTGAACTTTGGAGAAAATATGCCCGAGGAATTGATGGGGACTTGGAGATCAGTGATGGGAATGTTCTCTGGAGCCCAACCCCACCAAAACTCACAAGGGGACAATCATAGGGGTCCAACACCAAATTAGACCATATAATACATATCAATATATATACTGTAAATTACAAGTCATTGAATGGTTTTGCATCTGCATATTTTCATCGTCATAGTCAATGTTAATGTGGATTCAGCTTTTAGAGACTGCAAAGTCCAAACAAACATCGAGGCGTTAGTTTGAGGTTTCAACTGTTTCTCATACTGGAAGTCATACTTTTGGCAATGATCCCTTGATAGGGAAGTTGCTTCTGCTGAGCTTTCTTCTTCAATCAACATACATGAGAGTTTTTGAGACATTATCTGTTTATATTTTGGATTCATGGACTCACGTTCGCAGGCAATGATATAGTCTTTGAATGGTGCTTTAGACTGCAACTAAAATCAATTTCAGGAGTTGGAGATGCTGGTGCTTTGTGTAGACACATTACTGGATACTCTGACTTCCAAGTGAGCAACAATTGTTGCATTGTTGCCTTCTTAGGGGCAAAGTGAAATCAAGGACTGCAATACCTCCTCTTTGTGTGCCACGTCAGTTTGACACATAGGGATTTCACATTCACGGTGTCAAATCCCCGTGTTTCAAGCTGATGTGGCATGCAGAGAAGGAGGTTGTTTCAGAAGCTTGCTTTCCCCTCGAAGCGAACATCTTCTGAAGATTGTAACTTCAAACCACAATAGTTTTGATGTTGCAGATCTCCGAACCTGTTTTTGGAGTAGATTAATTTTCTGTAATTTGTTTCTGAAGCATCATACTCTTTTTTAACTTCCTGAAATTGTGGGTGCTGCTCTGAAGTGCATCATTTTAGGTTTTTAGTTGACTTCTTTAGTCATCTACTATTTGCAAAATAATAACTTGGGCGAAATTGGATTTGCTCTTTGAGTTTATCAATTCGTATCCACAGTTATTCAGAGTTGAAGTAGTCCCTTTAAAACACGTGGTTTGCGGTCTAAATGCATCAGTCAGACAGCTGCATCGATATCAGAGCTTTTACGGAGTTTGGTCCTAGAGCATTGATTTGTGCCTGGGAGGATGGTTTACACGTGATCGGATCACTCTACCATTCTTTCCATGAGTTTTGAGAAGTTGGAGAGGGGTAGAGTTGGTCCAATCATGTGCGGACCACCCTCCCAAGTACAAATCAGAGCTCTAAGCACAAATCAGAGCTCCGGACCAGGGTCTCTAGAATTTTTCCTACTGTTTAACATTTGAATGTTGCAAACCTTGCCCATGCATTTGTTCTTATTTTGGAGTGCCTCCTGTGTGGTGGTTTTGATGTTGCAACTTCAGTTTGTTGTTGAGCTGTAGAGACAGATTCCAGATTGCTGAGATGATCAAAACCACCACCATAGACATAGTCATTACAACCAGTTTTGTTGTGCTACTCGATGGCTTGTTGGTTGGCACCTGAGAGTCACTTTGAAGAATCAGTACCTGTTTCTAGTTGGACTGAACAGCAATTTTAAATAACATTGGTTATTTTCTACTTTATTCAAGGGTTATACTCAATTTGAAAGATGAAGAATTACAAAATGGATAGGAAAGAGTTGATGAAACGTGTGAAGGTGTTTTTGGTTCTTCAAAGTGCTTCAACAACTTTGAAGAAGGTGTTGAATCTTTGAATCCCCCGTAACATTTTCTTAATGATAAAAGAGATGGATTTTACCTCCTTTTCCTCGCTGGTTTCCTCGCCTACTTGCTCGACATTTAGAATTTCTGTTTGAGATATGTTAGGTTCGTTTAGTGTTTGTTTGAGTTGCTTCTTTTGTTTTGAAATTGTATGTTAGAGTTGTGTTTGCTTGTTGATCTTTGTCTTCTTGGTGAGTAGGTTTTTTTTTTTTTTCCTTCATAATCAACTTGCAAAAGACTTAGGTTTCAACAAAAAACAATTCGAGCAAGAACTCTTAGGTTTTTTAAAAAATAAATTTTGAGTACCCTTCATGGTATTCGCCACCCTGCCTGCTTGTTAAGTGAAGGTTACTCAAAAAACAGCGTTTCACACTCAAAAGAACTTAAAGAAAAAACAGTTGAGTACCCTTCATGGTACTCGCCACCTATCCTACGAGTCAAGTGAAGGTTACTATAAAAAAAAAAAAACACCCTTGAAAAGAAAAGAACACTTGGATTTCAATTTTTTTTTTTTGAGTACCCTTCAAGGTACTCATCACCTAGCCTTCGAGTACTATGATGGTTATTCTCAAATTTTTTTTTTAAATTTTAATTTTTTTTTTAATTTTTTACAAATCACTGAACATTAAGAGCTCCTCGTTTAGTCAATGGTGTTATGGCCTAGTGGTTAGGGTTGTGTGTGTTTGTTCCCCATGTCCTATCTTTGAATCCCACATGCGACATGATTATTTTCTAATGGGTGCTGACCTATAGATCGCCTAGTTGATAAGTTATGAGATCTTTAAAAATTCAGCTCGCCTACCTAAGCTAGTAACTAATAAAAAATACAACTGTAAAAATACATTATATATGCCAAATTGAATCCAGTGTAGTCCACTTTTAAGCCATAATAAGGTTGTAATATCAATAACCTTAGCAAGAGACAAACGAGCGTAATAACTACAATATATAACTGAAATCGCAAAATAATTAGGATAAATATTGAAGCTAAAAAATATATGAAATTTGCGAATATAAAATGATCCTAATACAATTTCATAGAAAAATGGTTTATATAATGCTCAAATTTGTTAATGATATATATTTTCATTGAATTCTATAGTTATTATTTTATATATTAATTTCAAATATTTTTTTGCTAGAGGTTTTATATAACTTGTGAACAAACAATTCATTTATTTACTATTTGTAATTATATAAAATTGCGTTGAAAACAAAAAAGAAGGGCAGGTCACAATGATAAAAATAATAATTGTTAATAGTCATAAAGAAATCATACGCACCAAGATGATAAAAAATAAGTTTGTATTAAACTAGACAATTTTTATTGTTTGCAATTACTAATAAAGTTGCATTAAAAATAAAAAAAAAATGAAATCTTGCTCTCGAAGAGTATTGAACTCTAAGTTGTTTACTAACACTAATAAATTTTCAACCACTACACCAACAAAAATATGTTCTAAATGATGAATAAACAATTATGTTATTGCATTATACATTATATAATTAAATTTCGTTGTAAGACAAACATATAGTAAATATATTTTGAAAGTTGAGGGGGGTGGGAGCAACTGTCCCCTCGCCCCTTAGTAGGTCCGCTCTTGACCCAACGTCGGGAACGCTGAAATTTAATTTTCTCTTGGTATTTTCAAGTCAAACTTAGTCATTGGGGCCAATAACATGACAATTCAACGATCAGAGCTTGACGGATGGTACCACTAGGTCATGGGTTCAAACCCTGCTTGTCCTTTCAAAAAAATAAATATATTGCCTTTCAAAAAAAAAAAAAAGTCATTGGGCTTGTCTGTAAGTGCAAATTTTAAAGTCATCACTGTGGGCCCAAAATCCTTGACTAAATCTAGCAATTAGAGGTCAACCTCATTTGCAGTCAGTAAAGACTCGAGACATGAGCACAAGAAAAGAAACAAAGCAATAGTGACATGTTTGTGAAGTACAAGTTAGGTTTCATTTTTTGTGGTATATATTTTTGGACACCAATGTTTATGTATGCTTCATGTATATTGAACAAATATTTGGTATACTAACTTAGAATTAAATGTCGTAAAATCTACATACTAATCTTGAAGAAGTTGAGTAGACTCAAGACATCGTTGTTGAAGTAGTTGATAGGGGGAACATTTTCTAATTGATGAGGTAGTATTAATACGTCAATGTTATTTATCTATTTTCATTGATTTTGTTTTTCTCGAGTAGTATTTGATTGTTGGTGCATTATCTTTGTTTTAGGTGCTTAGGTCTCTCCATGATCTGATTCATTGGTGTTTACAAGTTGGGCGAAAAGCCAAGGTCTTTGTTGTGGTGGTGAAGTTTGAAAACTGTATGTTACCGTCGAGGGAGATTTCTATTAGATTGTGAGAGGAGTGGAAAATACAAGAAAATCTTCACGAGCGAAGCAGAGGTTGAAGAGGAAGAAGTGAAACCTAAGGTAGTTTGGGATAAGGGTATGGAAAAGTGTGAATTTCCTTTTTCTTTAAAAGGGATCACATTTGACAATGATAGGTAGATGTTGCAGGTTCTTTTGAGACGCATAACCACTCTTTGTTAAAACAAAAATTCTAAATGTCGAGGAAGTGGGCGAGGAAATGAGCGAGGGGAGGGAGGTGGCGGGGTGGAGACCGTTCACCTCCCTCGGGACCTTTAGTGAGTCATCCATGTGTTGGGAGGTTGAGAAAAGAAGAGATGAAGTTAGTAGATTGCATGTCAATGTCTAGAGTGATGCCAAGATAAGTGTTGGACACTTTAAAGAAAAAAAATATAGAAAAAAAATTTCATACCTGTGGAATACTTCTTCGATCCAATCAATTTTTCAACAAACTTGGCATGCATTAATACACTGTTCTAAATGAATATATTTAGTGTTTAAAGCACATTACTGTAAACTATCTAACAATGCGAAAATTTGAAACTTACCTTACTGACAAAGTGTAAAATAACTTTCTATTTCAATGTTTTAGAAGTACAAAATACTAGGACATAGTACATGATAGAAAAGTTAATTGTTTGGAGATAAATTTGTATTTTGGATACAAGACAATAGCATAAGGAGTAGAGGAAGGTAACCAGTGACGGATCCGGATTTTTGTTGAAGGGGGGTCGAGCAATGAATCATAGTTAATTAATGATAATATAATAATTAATTACTTTAATATATATATATATATTTAAAATTTTGAATAATATATAAATAATTATATAAAACACCAATTGCTAAACAACTTCATATAATATATGAAGGAAGAAAATAGATCCAATAAACTACTTTAGCACAAAACATAAATATATGAGGGACAAATTAAATTTGTATATAAAATTAAGGGACAAAAATTAATTTCAAACGTATGTAAAATTATATGTTATAAAAAAGGTTATTTACGTCCCTATAAAAAATAGCTACTTAGAGATTACTCCCAACATTAATCACTATTGCAGTCTCTCCTAGGAATAACAGTCAACGTGTATTGATTGTCAAAAGGCTCACGTTGATTAATAAAATGTTCTTCAAACAATAATCCACAAATGTACCTCAAGATACAAACATATATCTTAAGGAAAAATTAATGGATCAAAATTTTCACCCATCTTTAGAAAAATCACATAAATAAAATACAAAACTAGACCTTGATATACAAATTCATTTCGAAAAAATACAAAAAAAAACATTCTTTTTTTTCAAAGCAGACAAGAGAGGTTAGGGTTGTTGGTGGCGTTGGTGAGAAATGGAAATAAATCAAGCAGAGCGGGAGGGAGAAGAAGAAAATAGGAGGCGTGTAGTTGTCGGTCTCGTAGTTAATAGATAGAGAGGGTAGAAAAGAAGAAATGGGCGGGGTCATCAACATTACAAATAACAGATAAATGGGTGGGGCAAGATAGCGTCGTCAGCATCGGATGCGTAAATTGTAAAAAAAAAATAACCAAAAACATTTCAAAAGTTAGGGGGGGGGGGGGCACTTGCCCCCACTTGACCCCATGTAAATCCGTCCATAAGGTAAATGCAAAATATCACCTTCCCTTCCCCTAGAACTTACCATGTCTCCGCAGGCAAGAATCAAAAACATTTTCCCTCCCAATGCCGTAAAACCAAAATTTAGTTTATTGTGCAGAGGTATTTATTTATCAATTTTGAAAGGCTACCTTCTTCGTAAATAATCTTACCACATACATGGTTGAAAAGAAAATGAATAAACTTCGAGCGAACAGTGAAATGAAAAAAAATGATAATTTTTTTATAGCTCTTGTAGCATATTAATGATGTTATGGATGCCAAACGAATTCATATTTTGCGAGGATAGTTTACATAGTGATCGGGAGATCATTATTCTAATTTTTTTCTAACTTATATAAAAAATATTTGTGCTTAAAAAATGTAAACTGTTTGTTTTTACGTAAGCAATATTAACAATATTAACATTAAGAGCAACTGGATAGTAAGAACCCAAAATAGAAGTTAGACATAAGTTGGAGAGATTATAAATAAGGCAAAGATTAGTCATTGTTATTCAATTGATCACTGAAAGAATATTTGGTTTCCTAGTAATTTCCCTTTAATCGTTATTATTGTTATTTCGAGTATTACTTCGTTTAATTTAATTTCATAATAATACTCGCACACAGGGTATTAGATGTTTCAATGCTACCTCTTATTCCTGCTGAAGAAGCAAAAGAAAACAATTGGTAAATCATTTTGATCACAATCCATGATAAATATTTTATAAATTTAATATGATATATCATTTTTTAAAGTAAATACTGATTAAACTACTATACGAATAGACTGTAGTATCGTGAGATGTTGACATATGTATCATATAATGTCAGCTCCGCTTAGGAACAATACCTATGTGAATTTCGTTCTAATTTTTGGAATGTCCAAAATGCCCTCCCAACTCTCATATTTATAAAAATAACAAATAGTTTGGTGAATAGTGGTTGGGGCTTTTTTTGTCATATGTCTCATTGGGTTATTCGGTCACTACCTGTAGAGGAGAGGTTTTTCTGTCTTTCTTTCTCAAGCGGAGCACGACGTCCCTGCCGGGGCTGCTATCAAGCCGGAAGGAACTAAGAAATAAATTTATGGTTATACCGAAGCCCGTAACATCATTTGTTCGAAACCCTTAATTATTTGTAAGTTATACATATGCCTTTATAATTATAAATAATTATTTTATTTTTAAAATTTCAATAATAATTTTTACTTATTATTGAAATGTTGTAATAAAATAAAAAATTACTGAATATTAGCACACGTAAAGTGCGTCGACAAACCATTAAACCATTAAATGGTACTACAAAAACTGATAAAATAAATAATATAACAATAAATAAATTAAATTATAGTTTATTATTATTATTATGTGTATGCCAGCCACATAACTCCCTGGTTACATGTCCAAGAATAAATATAAAAAAAAAACATTACAAAAGCAAAATAAAAATAAAAATAAAATATTATTGAAAATATAAAATATAGAAAAATAGTCACAAACAGAAGAAGTCGAGTGTTGAAGTAGTTCTGAAACTCCAACTTGGAACTCATCAATCTCTCCGCCCATCTCATCTACCCTTTAACTCATAAGAATCCCCAATACCCATTTCTCCATTTCTCTTCTCAGATTCTTCTCCATCCCCAAAAACCCTTTATCTCTCAAGGTATTCTCATCTCTCCAACTTGTTCAATTTTGATTTTTTTTTTCTTCGGTTTGTTTGGTCAAATTTGATTGAATACTGATTGGGTTTTGAGTGCATTTGTAATGGGTATTGCTCAGATGTGTTTGTGAATGAATGGTTTTTTTTTTTGTGGGGTTGTGATGATTGTTGTAGTAGAGAAGATTACTTGTCTGTTGTTTGGTTGAATCCAATTAGTTTGATTAAAGTAAGGAGTTTTTAGTGTTCTGTTGATCCTGGGAATTGTTTGGGTTTGGGTGTTAGGTCTTTGAAGGAAGAAAGAACATCATGTGTTTGGTTGCAATGTTTCTATGGTAAATTTTAGGACTGGCTATGGTAAATTGAAGAAAGAAAGAACATCATGTGTTTGGTTGCTATGGCTGGCTAGAATTGTTGAAATTTTAGTTTTTACTGCTATATGATTTGTTTTAGCATGGTGGAAAAGTTTCCCCATACTGAATTGTTTGATCATTTTCCCACTGACATGGTAAATCAATTTACAGACTGCCCGAAATAAAAATTTCTCATGGTGAGTGTAAAATTCTGTAGTGTTTTCACGATTATTTGAGCAAGTTCAGAACTTAGGTAATTATGCACAATTCAGTTCATTTATTGATTATTTGTTAAACTCAGTAACAATTTCACCAAGGTTTATTTCATTGTTTTTTGTGAGTTTAATGAGAAAAAGGGTTTTTATCATGCCATACTCTTTGCTAATTGATCAAGCAGGGGTTTATGATGTGTGGTTGCTCAAGAGTCAAGAAGTATTTTTTTTTCTAATCTCGTTAACTGGGAAATGGAATTGTTGCAAATTAGATACTACATTTTCTTAATTAAAAAAAAAAACGAAAAGTTGTGGCATATGTGAAATGCATTTAGCACATTACTCAAATAATGGTCTTGAGTCCTGGCACCCTAGTAGGGTTAAATTCCTATTCATTAAGTTGGCATTTGATATTTGTTACTGTGCGAGTGTGCCATTATCAAATGCCTAACTTGTGAATAGGAACAGAGAGTGACATTTACCTTGACTATGCTAGAATACCAACCACTTATATCCTCCAACCGGTATTGGAATGGTTGTGCTATTAGCTTTCGAAAAATAACATAGGGTAGTTTGATGCCTTATAGAATAGAGGTTCACTTTTGTGGTTAATTTTGAATCATCTGATATCTTTTCTTTAAAGTTTTTTTTTTAAGTCTCGGAAAAGGTTAGCATAACCGTAGACCTTAATTCCATATATCCATTTGATTAAATCGAAATTTAGCCATTAGCTTAATGCTATAAAATAAGACTACGCGACTAAGATTCCTTTTCACATACATGTTAATCTTTTTAATACTGTTTCTTTATACAGCTGAACTTTGCCTGCATTAAAAACTAATATATTGAGATTTTCAAATATTCAGGTATTTAATTTTGGATTTGATTGTCTTTATTCAGTGGTAGTTTTTCCATACTGCTCTATTCTCTTAACTCAGACGTCTTCATAATGATTGAAACAGCAGAATGGGCACATAGCTATTAAGTTGATTCAGTTCCTTCAGTTTGATCTGGTTGCATCATGACAGCCTTTTCCATAATCAGTTTTTTTTTTTTTTTTTTTTTTTTTGACTGATGCTTTTGCATGGTCAAATTACCTTAATTTGGCATCTGGAGTGTGCGCTAACTATATTCAGTTAATGTTGATAATCCAGTTAATTAAGTTTTGGAATCTGGAGTGAGTGCTTATTATATCCAGTTAATGCTGATAATCCAGTTTATTAAGTTATTTTTCTGTTTGATACTTTTTCTTTTTACTGTATGTTTCCTGTTTCTTTTGCAATAGTTTGTTAAAGATATTTTGTACATAAACTTATGGATGTGTGTTCTTTTATGAAGATTGTGTCAGAGGGTTCTGCAAGATCAAGGAAGTTAAGCCTATAGTTGCGAAATGAATCCATATATCGTTGGCATTCTTGCTCCTATTATATTTTCTATTATATTTCACAACTCAAAAAAGGGAAAGAAGCGAGGAGTAGTTGTTGACGTTGGTGGGGAGCCTGGGTATGCTATTCGTAGCTATAACTTCCCTTCTCCAGTGGAAAGTGCATGGGAAGGTGTCTCAACACTTGCTGATCTGTTTGAGCAGTCATGCAAACAGTTCACTAGTAAGCCTTTGCTTGGAACTCGGAAGTTGATAGCGAGGGATACCGAGGTATCCGAGGATGGAAGATCCTTCGAGAAGCTTCATTTGGGAGGCTACGAGTGGCTAAGTTATGGTGAAGCTTTTGAAGCAGTTAGCAGTTTTTCCTCTGGTTTAGTGCAGCTTGGGCATATCAGGGAGGAACGTGCTGCAATTTTTGCTGATACCAGAGCAGAGTGGCTTATTGCTTTGGAGGTAATCATGTTATTGTGTTTTCTGTACACACTGGTGATCTAAATCATACTGGTCTTTATCAATTGACATACACCTCAAGTGTTTGCAAGGTACTCTATTAAGTTCACTATGCTTGACCACCCAGAAAAGTGTTCTCCACTGGGCCAAATGAGCTGGTAGTCACCTATCACGTTGCTGATGCTTGTAATGGAGCACTGTTCCATTACACTTTACATAGGAATAACATTATTTTTCATAATTTTCAGAATGGCCAGCAATTGATAAGTGTTTGGTACTGTTCTGGAGTCCTTTGGTTAGGCTTACACTGTTCTTGCGGTTCATTAGAGGAAACAGGGCATACTGTTTTAAGATGTCTAAATAAAATGTCTCTTATCCTGTGAGTTTTGGACCATCAGTTTGATTTTGGTAGGACTGCCAACAAATTTTTAATACAGCTTATGTGCTTGAATCAGGGATGCTTCAGGCGCAATATTACAGTAGTCACCATCTATTCATCTCTTGGGGAGGAGGCTCTTTGTCACTCACTGAACGAGGTTTCTATCTCCTTATCTCTATAATTGTGGTCGATTCCCATACCACTATCATATTAATCTGTTATTCACTAAAGACCACAACTGTTGACTAACAGATGCTCTTGCATGTGAATATTGAGGTTTTTGTCTATTAGGCGTCAGTTTTTTCTTGGTGAAAGCTGAAAGTGAACTAGTTCAGAGTTTCACAATGTTTTGTCATGTACCTTTATTTGGTAAAAGATTTAATGTATAAATAGTTGAAATGTAAAATGGCTAAGGATAAGGTTTGATATGTAAACTCATGATTCATGTGTAACATCAAATAGTTTTCTAAACAAAATATCTAGATCAACTTGGAAAGAACTGAAAGGAAATAAATAAAAATAAAATCCATCATAAGGTAAGAGCCTTGCAGCCTATTATCTTGCAGTTAGATTGGCATCAAGATGCAGTTTGAGGTCACAATGATGAATTTGGAAGATTTTATCATATATTTTAATGGGACTGTTTCATTGTTCAATGGGACTTCTCTTGCACATTGAGTTGAGAGTTTTTCAAGTGTTATTACTTGTTAGATGTGAACCTATTTCTCCTCCTGCAGGGGTGGGAGCGTAAGGTTCAGCAAAATTTGTTGCTTGGTCTTAGTTTTGCTACATTTTTGTTTCCTTTCTATTTTGGCAGTAGGCATTCTCAGCCTTCATTCTTGTACTTTAATCTTTTGTTATCGATCAAGCAGTATATAGTGGTCGTCCTTATTGCCACGATCAGTTGTAGAGCATTTTACACAACAAGAATTGAATAAAATAGTGACTCACAAATATATCCATTTCACACAATATAGAACAAAAATATATCTATTTGACACAATATAGAAAATTTTACGTAGCCCTAAAGTATATAACACAGATAGTCTTTACTTTCAGTTTTTCATTTGAATTAAATGAAGACATTTCTGGGGGACTTTCTAATTGAAAATTTCCTTTTGGTTTTCTAGACAGAAGTTTCAACAGTAATTTGTGGACGCAAAGAACTAAAAAAGCTCATTGAGATAAGTGGTCAACTTGACACAGTGAAACGTGTAATATATATGGATGATGATGGTGTGGCATCTGAAGTTTCACTGGCGGAAAGGAGCACTAGCTGGACAGTCACCTCGTTTGATGAGGTGCAGAGACATGGGAAAGAAAGCCCGGTTGATGCAGATTTGCCTGTTTCAGCTGATGTTGCAGTTATAATGTACACAAGTGGAAGTACTGGACTGCCTAAGGTCAACAGAAGCTCCTTGTTTTTCTCTGTACTGGATGTAGATACCATCTATTATATATTTGCCGCTCAGTTTTTTCTCTGTTCCAAGTACTCCGTCGATTAGTTTATTTGATCCTTGGAGATGCATGCAATCACTTATAAAAATCACAAGAATGGTTTGCATGTTGAATGGAATTATATGCATGTCAGTTAGCCAAGTCAACCAAATGAAGGGGTCTTTCTTATTCTTTATCTCATTTTGTTGTAGTATGGTTATTACATGCTATTTAGTTGAGTGGATTTTAAGTCTTAAACAGATATCTCATACTTCAAAAATGTTTTCTTTCCCTTGCTGTAGGGAGTTATGATGACCCATGGCAATGTTCTTTCTACACTTTCCGCAGTCATGACAATCGTTCCTAATTTGAGAACCAAAGATATTTACTTGGCATACCTCCCGCTGGCTCATATTCTCGAATTAGCAGCTGAGGTACGAATCTATTTCTGAATGTTTAAGGTATTAGACAGGCAATCAAAGTCGTAATATGCATGATTCTTTGTTTAATCACTACCAACCCTTTCTTCGTGATCATTTGTATATTCAGGTTTCAATCTGCATTACAATTAATTTTGTTTTCCATAGTTACTAATCTTAAATACGTATTGTAGAATTTAATGGTAGCTGTGGGATGTTGCATTGGATATGGGTCACCATTGACTCTTACTGATACATCAAACAAAGTAAAGAAGGGAACACAGGGTGATGCTTCAGCTTTGGGTCCAACTTTAATGACTGCAGTCCCAGCCATCCTTGATCGTGTCCGAGACGGTGTGCGAAAGAAGGTCCTTAAATTCAGGCTTGCATTTAATATATTTATTTTTGATTTCCTTTTTGAAGGACCTAGAGTTGAAACAAAGGTCACTTGTCCAAATGCTTATTTCCTTTTCCTAACTATTTAGGTAGATGCAAAGGGAGGACTCTCGAAGAAGCTATTTGATCTTGCATATGGTCGTCGGTTGTGGGCAATGAATGGAAGTTGGTTTGGGGCCTGGGGAATAGAGAAACTTATATGGAACTTTATTGTGTTTAGAAAGGTTCGGGCAATTCTAGGAGGCCGTATCCGTTTCCTTCTTTCTGGAGGGGCACCTCTTTCTGGTGATACACAAAGATTTATTAACATATGTCTCGGGTTAGTATGATCTTGATCATTCATACATATTTACCATGAAATAGAGTATTAAACATGCTTTTAATACCACTTCCTTTTCAGGGCTCCAATTGGACAAGGGTATGGTCTTACTGAAACTTGTGCTGGTGGGACATTTTCTGCATATGATGATCCATCTGTTGGTCGTGTCGGTGCTCCACTTCCTTGTTCGTTTGTTAAGGTATGGAAATTCAAGAACATTCGGTACCAGTTATTCTGAATGGAGAAGTCGTGAACTTCAATCTCTTTACTTGTACTTTAGTCCCACCAGACGATAAATGATCGCAGGGAAAGTAGACTTTCTGATTTATTCCCCCTGTAGTCATACATACGTAATTTTTACACCAATATTCAAATATTGTCTTACTTCCATCGGTGATACGCTAATTCATTCCCACAATTTCTAATCTGTTTACTCTTTGCCATGGAATATGCAAACTGCAAAGATAGTTTTTGTGAATGACTTGTGTCAAAGTGTCAAAATGACCCTACCCTATTGTATTTGAAGGGTTTCATTTTGTTCTTACTTTTTTAAGCATCCTAACGTGTTTTTGAGTAGAAAGTAGAAATAGTTTCATTGCGGCGTGGCTTGGTTGTAGCGAAGGGGTTTATCCTCTTAGTATTTTATGGTTCATTAGGAGCATGCCATTGTCTCCATTTGTATAATGAGGAAAGTTTTCATGTAATCTCAGTTGTACATTCCAAGTTTACATCAATATAAAACCTTTACAAAAATTAATATTACATTAAGTCCATCTTTAGTGTTGGTACCACAATATTTTCTTCTAAGCTCTTTTATTGGTTATTTTGGATTCTCCTATAGTTAAAAAAGTTCAATTAATCTTATTAGCAATTTTTGGATTTCAGTTGATTGACTGGTCCGAAGGTGGATATTTAACCACTGACTCTCCAATGCCTCGAGGTGAAATAGTTATTGGTGGCCCAAATGTTACAGTAGGTTATTTCAAAAATGAAGAGAAAACAAATGAAGTATACAAGGTATTGCCTCGAAAGTGTTAGTTATATCTAATCATAGTTGGGAAGGAAACCTTCTAAAAGAATAAAACAATGATATTTTGTGTTTTGTTTTGACAACAAAAGGTTGACGAGAGAGGAATGAGGTGGTTTTACACTGGAGATGTAGGGCGATTTCATCCCGATGGTTGCCTTGAAATAATTGACCGTAAAAAGGATATTGTGAAACTTCAGCACGGAGAATATGTCTCTCTTGGAAAGGTAAAAAATGGTGAATTTCATCTGTAATTAGTAATGATTATAATGCCTCCTTTGAAAACTGTTTTTTTTTTCCCTGTAGGTGGAGGCTGCTCTCAGTGTGAACCCATACGTGGACAATATCATGTTGCATGCCGATCCATTCCATAGTTACTGTGTGGCTCTTGTGGTGGCCTCACAACATGCGTTGGAAGAGTGGGCTGCAAAGAGTGGAATCACTTACGATGATTTTGCAGACTTGTGTAAAAAAGAACAAACTGTGAAGGAAGTTCATGGATCACTTGTAAAGGTTTGCCTGCCATCTCGACTTTTTCTTCTTTTCCATCTTTTGATGTCGGGTCTTCTAACTTTGTAGCTCATATTTTCCTCCCTGCACTTTCTAGTATTTCCTCGAGGATCAGATTCTGTCAATAGTTTTCCTCAGCAATAATTTATATCCATAGACACAAAAAGTAATCTCAATAACCTGGTACTTTCCTTACGAGTCTGAGTCTTGACTGTGGTTACCTCCTCGTCTACCTCTTGGAAAGCATCCATGGTTAGATGCGACCCACAGAGGGATAGTGGGCTCTTTTTGGAAAAACCACACATATATATCCTTGTTTCATATGATACAAATATAAACTCACAGGGATAATGGTTTTCTTTTTATAGTGGGGGTACTGATTGTGTACACATATAACTCATGTTTAGCACTTGGTTTTGATGCTTCATTAGGAAAAATTTAAAACTTTTGTATTATAAAAAAAATTCTTCTAGGTACTCTTTCTTTTATCTCAAAAGAATAATAGACATTCTCCTAAGTCAGCATTGCAAAGTTTCTCCATTTCATTTATTCTCTCATACGCTCTCTGAGTGTAAATCTTTTGACTTTGTTTCTGTTATACGACACTACACTGGAATATTATTGGATTAGATAAGTTCTATTAGTGATATCTTTAAAAAAAATTACTTTTGTTCACTGTTTTTTGATTTCTTCAGTCTGCGAAGAATGCACACTTGGAGAGGTTTGAAATCCCTGCAAAGATCAAATTGCTTTCAAATGCATGGACGCCAGAAACTGGTTTGGTAACTGCTGCGCTCAAGCTCAAAAGAGAAATTATTAGGAAGGAGTTTTCGGAAGAGCTCTCCAAATTGTATGCACCTTAAGAACATAGGAGGTCAGTCACTGGAATGGACTACAATTTTTATTTGCGAGGTCACATATCATATCTGTCAGATAGCTTTAGTTTTAAAGTTATCGATTCTCAAATTGTTGGACTATCTTATTGTTATCGATAGTTTTTGCCCTTTTGTTCAGGTAGAAGTCTTTATTAATATATAACTGTGATGATAATGAGATAATATAATTTTTTCGCTTATGGAATTTGATGAGAGTTTGGCTGTCCAAGAACAGAGAATATTCAACTTTGAGAATGAGGGTACGATGGTATTCTTAAAGCAGTGAGAGTGTGACAACGGGTACATAGTAGGCTGGACTTTTAGTGTGCAGATGTGATCTGTTGCCAAGGGATGGTATTGATGTTACACCACATTACGTAAAGAACAAACCTCTAGCATCGAGGCCTTTTAGTTGAAACTTCAGATCGTGGTTAACGTGAGTTGAAATTTCAGATCATGGTTCGATGTAAGTAGGGACATTCCATACCAGTGCTAGAGCCGTGGAGGGACATTAAGAAGTGCCCTTTTATATGAATCGTTTCAACACAAATGAGGACCAAGAAAGCAACCTTTCGATATAATACATCAGGCAGTTGCTCCATTTTCATTGTGTTGATTATTGATGCTTGCCATTCAATGCTACACCACCCCACAATAGAGGAAAGGATGGAAATAAATGCTACACGCACTGGTGTATTGGAAAGGCGCCTATTAATCCAGGATATATAGGGTTCAACCAGGATCGATTTGTTTCACTATGTTTTAGATAACCAAGCTAGGATCGATTTGGTTTCATATGTTTGACAACCTTCAAGCAAAGATTCTCAAACTATTGGCCTTTCTAACTCAAATGACAAAAAATGTGATGATCCTCATTGGTCACTTGAGGAGTCACAAATTTCATTCTAACTTTACAAGAAAAAAAGGAGAAAAAACAAGGGGCACCTTAAAAATTACATTAATTCGGGTTGCTAACTCAATGGTAAAGTACTCGGTTTTTAAGTGCGGCTAGAATCTTTTACACATTTGAATGAATGAATGAATGAATGAATGAATGAATGAATTCGTCCATACCATTGGCAGAGTTTGTAAGACCATGACGATCCGGAAAGAAAACGAATGGAAAAAACAACATGTCGTATCAACGAATAACTCTAACAGTACTACATGATATGAATGATTTGAAAGTTTAAAACTGTGCCCTCCCCATGTGATCACTTTCTTGCAGTCCCTACTTTCTCAAATCTCAATTGTGTGAATGGAAACCCTTTCCAAAATATTTCTTTCCACATTCAAGTTAGGGTCCCTTAATTTGAAAGGGAAAAAGATAGTCAAGTTTTAGCAATGGTAAACCCTACATGTTATTTTGAAATTTTTTTGATTATTTGTACTTCTTATATGACTTGAATGCCACTCTATCGGGTTTTAGTCACACAATTAATCATTCAACAAAACAAAAGTTTTGCATCTCAACCTTTGAGAATAGGGGAGTAAAGTTTGGATTGCAGCGAACATTGATTTGGATTTAGGGGCTATGTCAGATGAAAAGATGAATAAGAGGCGCCACACCAAAGATACCAGCTTTTGTCCCCGAAAATTCAATAGAACTAGGAAAGAAAACAAAAGGTACAAAGACTGAGTTTGTTTTTTTTTTATCTAGGCTTGTATTTGTGAATCCTATCTTTTGTGAGCGTTTGTATCGGCTTTTTAGTTAACCCTATAGGGTCAATCATGTAGCCTTCAGGCGTGGATTTTTAAATGAATAAAATGGGTCAACATCCCAATTTGATTAAAAAAAAAGTTTGGATCCCTTATTATGGTGTAGAGATTTAGTCTGTACTCTATAAGAAAATAAAGCACCACATCGGCTTTTTATGTTAAATTGTCGTTAGTGACAGAACAACGACATCGGAAGTATAAAATCAAGTAAAAGTTTTAGGCCTTACAAGTCTGCATACCGATGAGCCAAATTGCAAACTGGCCATCATATTGATGTACATTTCTAGATGAAATTATTGTGTTTTTTCCTTTTTTTTTTTTTTTTACTAAAATCCGATCCATTAACAACCCTAATTTAAATTCTTTATCAAACACTCAATACTTTCTTTAGCGTGTACTTTTGTATTTTCTTCCCATCGAAGTAAAAACAATCACCCAATTTAAAATGGTCCACTTTGCCTTCTAACGACAACAAACGACAAACACACCCTAATTAGGGGGTAATTACCATTGACTGTAATTATTTTTCTTCAACACATCATTCCATTGATTGAAAGTTAATCTTGGAAACATGATGCTTCCCAACCACCAGCTTATCTACATAATCATTTCAACTAAATATTCGTGATCCGATGCAATCAAACAAACCCTAACCATCCAAATTAGACACAAAATATTGGTTAGATGCTGGTAGGTTAACCATCTAAGTAAAAGTAGTTAGGTGATGGTCAAATGATTTGAATCAAATCATTACATTAATTTTTTTTTAACACTAAAACCCATGAACTTTACATGTCCTCATCAATAAGTTGGCAAGTCATCACATGTACTAGTTAGGAAGGGAGGCTACCCATTCTCTATATGATGAGGGGTTAGGAAGGGAGACTGCACTTACATTTTTTTTCCTCACATTTTTTGTCCTTCAGGTTTTCATTCATTCTTTCTGAAAACATGAATAATGACTACAGAGAAGAGAGCACAATTTGCTATTTCCATCCCAGAGAAAGGATTGTAGGTATATGTGCTATTTGCTTGAAGGAGAGGCTTCATGCCTTGGCTTCAAAACAAGAGAACCATCCCTTACCCAAGGATGTTACAGGACCTCATCACAGCAGGAGACCTACTCTTACTATGCCAAAGATCTTTGCTTTGGGGTCTTTTCTTCATCGGAGAAGTACGTCCGCATCTGTTGATTTTGATGATGCGTCTACCAGCAATCAAGAAGGTATGTTAGTCTATTCTGTATGTTATATATACTAAGGTGTGGACGCGCACTACATGCACAGATAGCTTAGAACTATTTCAACTAATTCTAATGCACAGATAGCTTAGAACTATTTCAACTAATTCTATGATGATAATAAAGGACCTTTTGCTAGGTGTTTGAAATGCATAGCTTTTAGACCTTTGTTTTTGGAAAGTTTTGTTTTCTTACCATGGGAGCCTTTGTTACTAGATTTAAGGTCTTTTCCTTTTCTATTATATATATATATATTCAATTATAAAAGTTTATTATTCTTGAACATTTTACCATTTGAATTGAAGTAGTCAAAGGATTACTGATAAAATATCATCTAAAGAAAATCATGATCATTACCAAGGAGTTCTTTTTGACTTTGTTCTAATTGGGTCTTTTCTTCATCGGAGAAGTACGTCCGCATTTGTTGATTTTGATGATGCGTCTACCAACAATCAAGAAGGTATGTTAGTCTATTTTGTATCTTATATATACTAGGGTGTGGATGCGCTCTACATGCACAGATAGCTTAGAACTATTTCAACTAATTCTATGATGATAATAAAGGACCTTTTGCTAGGTGTTTGAAATGCATAGCTTTTAGACCTTTGTTTTTAGAAAGTTTTGTTTTCTTACCATGGGAGCCTTTGTTACTTAGATTTAAGGTCTTTTCTTTTTCTATTATATATATATATATTCAATTATAAAAGTTTATTATTCTTGAACATTTTACCATTTGAATTGAAGTAGTCAAAGGATTACTGATAAAATATCATCTAAACAAAATCATGATCATTACCAAGGAGTTCTTTTTGACTTTGTTCTAATTAATTATTGCATTCTAGATTTTCTTTAGGTCTAAGACAATATTATGCAATGAGTTACAACTAATGATCGCGACAAAGTTGAGTTTCTCAATTTTATTATGTAATCATTCTTCGAGTTGAGGCGTCTTTGTTACATTGCACCTCTAAAGCGAATGATTTCGATCTGTTTTAACATTCAGGACAAGACTTTGTGACATTATTACATGACATTGATCGATGATTTCGGACTTCTTTTGCAGATTCATTTATATCAATTAAATTTGAGAACAATGACATTGCTTCATGGGATAGGGACTCAACAACAAACCCTAATATTTCCAACAATGAAGATTTGAAAAATGAGAGTGAAAATAAGAGTGTTGTAGAGCATCATCAGAGGAAATCTCATGGAGTGATGAGTTGGCGAAAGCGGATTGGACAAATATTCCACCTCATGAGGTGGAAGAGGAGGTCCAGCAAGGCAAATGTGTGCCATGTGGGCACCAAAGTGGGTGGGGTTAAAGTGAGGAAGGGTTGGATAAGACCTCTCTCAAAGAGAAGGCCCATGGAATAAAGGAAGGGAAGGAAAGGAGGCATTACATGAAAGAGACACATACTCTTTTCTCTATACCTTGATTACCTTATGTTGGATGCAATGTAACTATATACATTATTGTGTGAGAGAGAAGGGTCTGAAAAAGATCCATTATTTAACATGTTTTTGATTAATTATTTGGAGTTTTTGTTGATGTAATAGTTATTGATGTGGAGCATTATAAGAAAAGTTTGATTATTGTTTATAGGTAAATAAAATTAAAAAAAAAAAAAACCCATTTTGATTCGAGAAAAGTGCGAAAATTCAAGGATCGCTTGAGAAAAATGTGAATATTGGGAAACTGGGAGTTTCCAATCAGGGTAACATGATGATCTCGAAAGAATGATGAAATCTCTCAAGTGTTTATGTGTATTTCGAGATTATAAAAAACCTCATCTGATGACGCCATATCATCTTGGTTCTGATTCCCTAACCTCACTCAAGTCAAATAAAGCATCAGTACCTTTTGGCTAATTACTTAATTTTAGAGCAGTATATATGAAAAAGAAAATCAAGCAAGGTTTTTATAGTGAAAAAACCATTGATTTGCAAAAGGTTTGTGAAAACTCAGAAAAATTTGAATATCATTGATTAGCAATTTTTCTTTGTACATAACAAAGAACTTTCAGTAGCTGTGAAAAAAAAGAAAGAAGAGCCCTTCTTAATGTCGAGGGAATGGGCGAGGAAGGAGAGCGAGGGATAGGTGTACCTCTCGAGATTAGTGACGGCATGCATCTTGAGGGGATCATCCGTCGCTATCTTTCCCTCGCACATTCCCTCGACATTTAGAAAAGGGGAAGAAAAAAAAGAAAGGAAGTGGGGAAATAAAGGTGAAGAAGTTGACCCATACTGATGTTTTAGCTAAACAATTCTGGTTGGAATAAATGTGAAAAATCTTTGCTTGACAATTTCAATTCTTCCATTAGAAAGTAGTTATGAAAGAATTGTTGATCTTGTAAATTTCAAACTGTCTAGAAGAAATTTAATATGACTTGGAAATGTATCCCCAAAAGATTATATTATTGAAGCTTTTTTTTGTTTTTTTAATGAATGAGCTCTAAAGTTCAAAAGGGTGTGCTTCGTCTCTAAATTGTTCTTTCGAAAAAGAAGAAAAAAAATGAAAGACGTCCGACCCCTTTTATTTCTTCGTAAAAAGATTATTGCAGGCCTTCTACGCACCTTCCTATCAACACAAGTCACTTTTGTATACTAGAAAATTGGGTTTTGCAATTAGGATGACGTGACATGATCTTGAAAAAATGATAAAATTCTCAAAGTGTTTATTGTGAAACAGAGACAAATAAGATTTATGAGTCCTTGTGTAATTGTGGGTTGGCTCTCAATTTTAAGAGAAAAATTTGATAGGGAGTTGAAGTCTTTTATTCACAAGAACTTAAACTCTTTTTTTTTTTTTTTTTTGTTTAAATTGCAAGCATACAACAACAATCAAAACACATGACATTCAACGTGAGTATAAGCAACAACGTGAACAACGCACATAGCTGCAATAGGGCAATGTACACAACTAAATACCACACAACAACAACACATACACAAAGGGAGTAACAATGTGAAAAAGAGCAGCGAGTTAGGCATGAAATCGGGCTAGGAGTTCGGTGTGATTTGGTGTGTGCAACATGAAACAGTAGCCAAGTAGAAAGATTGGAATCCGTGGGTGATTTCGGGTGTTCTTCGTTTGCGAGTTTCGTCAAATGTTTGGTGGTATTCTTTGCTTGAGATTGGGTAATCTCAAGGATCGTTACTTGACAATATTGTAATCTTCAAGTATGTGTTTCCATATCAATAAAATAGTTACGGAATCGACGTCTGTGGAGTAGGAAAAGTCGAACCACGTAAATCTCGGTGTCATCTTAATTTTCTGCATATTGTTTGTTGTTTGCTATTACTTACATAATGTATTAGCCATTCACTTTCGCCAACTAGATCTAGGACTTGTATTGGAATTATTTGCATTATTTGACACATCTCCTCTCTCATATACTAAATCAATATCCAGCGTACCCCGAAGATATCTCAATATCCACTTCACTGCCTACCAATGCTGTTTTCCCAAGTTTGACATAAACCTACTAACTAGACTGATTGCATGAGCGATATCCAGATGTGTGCAAATCATGACATAAATAAAACTACCAACTGCACTAGTATAGAAAATATGTGACATGTATTCCCTTTTGTCTTCTGTGCTACGAGACAACTTACCTGAGAGCTTAAAGTGAGCAGCCAAAGGAGTACTTACCGACTTAGACATATCTATGTCAAAACGGCGAATAACCTTATCTAAGTATTGTCTTAGTGACAATGTCAGTATGCCCTTCTTCCTATCTCTCACTATCTTCATCCCAAGTATCTTCTTCGCTGACCCAAGATCTTTCATCTCAAACTCCATGCTAAGTGTCAACTTAAATTTATCAATTTCTTTCATGCTCTTTGCAACAATGAGCATGCCATCAACATAAAGTAAGAGAAACACGAAAGACCCATCCTTGAGCTTCCGTGTGAATACACAAGGATCATACTGACTCCTCGCTTATCCCTGCTCAATCATAAAAGTATCAAACATAAAGTAAGAGAAACACGAAAATCCATCATTGAGCTTTTATGTGAATACACAAGGATCATACTGACTCTTCGCATATCCCTTCTCAATCATAAAAGTATCAAACCTCCTGTACCACTGCCTCGAAGAATTTTTTTTTTCCAGCCCATACAGTGACTTCTTCAGTTTGCATACATTTTCTTCCTTACCAACAACAACATATCCGTCAGGCTGAGACATGTATATGTCCTCCTCCAAATCTCCATGCAAGAAAGCAGTCTTGACATCAAGTTGCTCGAGCTCTAAGTCAAACTACGCTACAAAAGCCAAAAGGACTCGGATGGAATTACGCTTTACCACCAGAAAGAATACTTTATTGTAGTCCATACCTTCTTGTTGTGCATATCCTTTAGCCATCAATCTTGCCTTGAATCGTATACCTGTACAAGTACCCCTGAAATCTGGAATCTCATCTTTCACTGCACTGTGAAAGTCCACTTACACCCAATCGACCTCTTTCCTTTAGGGAGTGTCATAAGCTCCCATGAATGATTCTTCTGAAGAGATAACATCTCCTCATCCAAAGCCTATTTCGATTCATCTTTGTGAACATTTCGCAAATCCTGCGTATATGTGGTAGGAACATTATCATACCCATTAAGAACTGAAAATGCGCAAGCTGCGCCATCCTCATAGCCAAATCTAAGTGGTGCATGTCTGACTCTAGGTTCTCTGCTTGTTGATAAAGACGGTGTTTGTAACTGTTGAATTTATTGTTGTGTAAGATCCATGTCCCCATAAGTAGGAATCCCATCTTCTGCCAATGTCTCATCAGACATCATATCTGTATCACCCCTTCCCTTAGTAGAAGGAACATCATGCTCTGTATGAGATCTAGGAGCTCCAAGCTCCACCTGTAGAGAATCTCCAACATCCTCACCTTCATCATAGCTATCACCCCTCCAAATAGGGGAACCATCTTGGCATCTCTCACACTTTGCCTATAACAAAGCCTCCTCGTGAAACTTCACATCTCGACTGATCACAAACTTCTGCAAGTCAGAGCACCATAATCTATACCCTTTCACATTATCTGGATAACCGAGAAAAATATCTTTACTGGTCCTTACTCTAATTTTATCCTTCATAACATGAAAATATGCTGGACAACCAAATACTTTCAAGTTAGAATAATCTGAAGAAATACCATACCATACCATACCTCCATGGGAATTTGAGACTCAATAGCTGATGAAGGAGAGCGGTTAATGAGATAGCACGCCGTGTTTACTGCTTCAGCCCACCATATTTTGCTCAAACCTGCATTGGACAACATGCATCGTGCTCTCTCCAACAAGGTATGGTTCATCCGGTTTGCTACCCCGTTCTGCTGTGGTGTCGTCTTCACTGTGAAGTGTCTTTTAATGCTATGTTCCAAACAAAACTGCTTCAAGGGATCCTCGGTATACTCACCGCCATTATCAGATCTTACTACTTTGATCACCATTCCAGTTTGTTTCTCAATCATAGCTTTTCACTTCTTGAAGATATCAGTGATTTCATTTTTATGTTTCATGGTATACAATCATACTCTTTGACTGAAGTCATCGATAAAAGACACAAAATACCTGGAACCTCTCTTGGATGCGATTTTAGAGGGTCCCCAAATATCAATGTGGATGTAATCCACAATCCCCGCGGTGCTGTAAGTAGCATCACTAAAACTGACCATGCACTGCTTCCAATAGATGCAATGTTCACAGAAATCCAGCTTTGCCGTTTTATCACTGCCAAACAAGCCTTGCTTGCTTAAAGTTCTTAGTTCATTCTCACCTACATGCTTTAATTGCATGTGCCATAACTGTATACACGTCAAACTTTCTTCATCAACAACTGTAGAAACCATAGCTCCACCTTCAACTACACTTCCTTTAGGAAATACAAATTGACATGCTTAACAGCTGTCATAAGTAACTTGTCACCAAAATAAACACTGCAATACCCATTCTCACCAATATATTTGTAGCCATGAGCTTCAAGCACCCCAAGAGAAATCAACCCCTTTGAAAGAGGTGGAATATAACGTACCTAGGTAAACTATCTACATGACTCATCTGCCAACTGAAATTTGACTATACAACACCTATTGTCTTGCAAGGCCGAGAGTCACCCATTTTAATTGAATTGCCCTTAACCTCGTGATAAGTGATGAACCATACATATGATACGAAGCTCCCGTATCCAACATCCAACCGTCATACAAATGGTCATAAGATTTTGCCATCAATGCATGTGCTAACTCACCCCCGATTGGAATATCCTCTACCACATCCGGTGTCTCAACAACATTTACCTTACTCTCATTCTCTTGCTTATTGTGATTATCCTTCCAGTATGGACAATCCCTAATGTAATGGCCTTTGCGCTTACATTTGTTACATTCAACCTTAGACATATATCTCTGTCTTTTGATTTAGATCAGTTTCTTCTGTAGTTGATCCTCTTGCAATTTTTTCCCCTTGTCACCGAAAGACCATGTGTTTGAACCTCCTCATTTGAATCACTCTTTCTAGAAGCCTTTGCAAGTAAAGCTTGAACAATATCACTATACACAAATTTCCCTTTCTTCAATGTTGTCATTTGATCAATAAACGGTTTCCATTCCGATAACAAAGAAATTAACAAGAATAATGCTTTCTGACTATCTTCAAAGTTAGCTCCCAAGCTAACACAATATGAATATAAACATTCAAATTCATTTATATGACCAGTCATGAGTTTACCTGGCCGCAACCTGAAAGTGAAGAGCTTCTTCTGTAGGTACATGACACTCATTTGATCAGTCAGAAGATATATAGCCTGAAGCTTATCCCAAATACCCTGAGCCGTTATCTCATCAGCGAAGTTGTAAGCCACATTGCGAGAAAGACACAAACGAATCTACTACATACTTTCTGATCCATTTTACTCCACTTCTCGATAACCTCAATCGTCGCCTTATCTGATGATGATTTATTTTTCTCATCTAGTGCATCAATCTGATCCAAACTAACCAGAATATCTTTACAATTGCAGAACTTTAAAATTGTTCTTACCATTGAATCGAACAATGTCGAACCCATGGACTTTCACATAGCCATCATCACGCAATGAAGAAGACCTTTCAGCCAGGGTGGTGAAAGTGAATGGCTAAAACAAATTATTTCCCTTCTACGCGCCTTCCTACCGATACAAGTCATGTTTTGTACACTAGAAAACTGGGTTTTGCAACCATGATGACGTGCCATGATCTTCAGAGAATGATGAAATTCTCAAAGTGTTTATGTATATCTCGAGGTTGTAAAAAACCTCCTTTAATAATGCCACATTATCCTGATTGTAAACCCTAATTTCCTAACCTCACTGCTCATTGGAGCTAGGAATTTTATCTATTTAGTATAAAAATGACAGAAATTATATTGTTTGATTGATTTGGTAACTAGCTTAATTAGTAAGATTTCTAAGGGATGTTAGTATAAGTATAGAGTTTGAACTCCAATTGAAATGAACATGATTTTTAAGTTACCTATTATTGATCAGGACAATTTGATAAGAATTCCATTTTGCAAACCTATTAGTCATTAATAATTTGCTATTGGAGTGTGGACCGAAATTTACCCACATATATATTTGTTGTACCAAAAAATATGAAAAAGGCAACTCTGTAATTCAAGGCCATGCAACATTAGACTTGTATTTGTAAACCTTCAAACAAAAATTTCTCAAAAAAAAAAATGTCAAAACAAAATTTCCAAGATAAACCCTAGATGGATTTTCTTCACACTTAAGGCAGTATTCATGTTTGTTCAAGATTCATATTTTTGTCCACATGACAATAAGAAAAGCTCTAAAACATGTGGTATAGATGAAGGCGACCATACATGAACCCCACATAGAAACTCCAAACTTCAAAAGAAACCTAGAGACTTAGAAGAGAGAAAATAAGGCAGATGTGGAGAATAAACATGCATATTATTGTTAGGTGAGTGAAGATGGACATCTCACAATTAGAAGTGACAATGAGAAGTAGGGAAATGTTATCTCTAATTAATGATGAACATATGTTAAGTTTAAAGAACAATTTGGACATTAGATGTTCCTAGTTGATCTCCACAATGGATACATGCATAATTATGTGCTTTGTCTATCTAGTTTTTTGAATGATGTTAGAGAGTTGTAATGTCATTTGAGTGTAGACCTCCCAATGAGATCCAATGTAATAAAGAGCATCTAGATCTCCAACTATAGGTAAACCAATAATATTCTTTTCATAATCAAAGTTGCACACTAGAGACGGAGTATCTAGTGTGCAACTTTGGGTGTGAATTACGAGGGAGAAGTAATGCAATTGAGATCGAAGGTGTCGACGTCTCGGAGTGTGAGACTTTTCGATATCTAGGGTCTATAATTCAAAAGAATGAGGCTATTGGAGCAGATGTAGACCACAGGATTAAAGCTGGTTGGTTGAAATGACGAATGACGTCAGGAGTATTATGCGATAGAAGGATGCCTGCAAGGCTAAAAGGGAAATGCTATAAGACAATTGTTCGACCAGCCATGCTAAACGGTTCAGAATGTTGGGCCACTACGAGACAACATACGCATAGGATGGCAGTAGCAGAAATGCGTATGTTAAGGTGGATGTGTGGTAAAACTCATAAGGATAAAATTAGAAATGAAAGAATTTGGAAATACTTAGGTGTAGCGCTCATAGAGGAAAAAAATTAGAGAAAGACGTTTAACTTGGTTTGGTCATGTGCAGAGGCGACCAAGCACGGCGCCAATTAGAAAATGTTTAGATTGGCAAGTTAATGGAGGGTGTAGACGGAGGGGACGACCGTTGAAAACTTGGATGAAGACGGTGAATGAAGATATCATTGAGCTTGGATTAGGTGAGGAACCGTGGAAAGATCGCATTGCTTGGAGGACCAAAATCCATGTAGCCGACCCCGAAAATCTCGGAAATGGGCTTTGATGATGATGATGATGATGATGATGATGAATCAAAACATTTTATTAAGTAAAAAGGCATGACCTATTTGTGACAATACACGACCGTTCAGTGTCATTTTGATTAGACTGTGTGTGGCAAAATTGATAAAAAAAAAACAAAATCCATTAATATTTTTGGCATCGGAACAATGCAATTCTACATTTCTCAACATCCTCAGGAGTCATGGTATAATAACGAAATTTTGATCTCTAAAGCAAAATACTACATATAAAATGCTTATATTTGTGTGTGGTAATTTTCAAATGCAAATGATCCGCCTATGTGATTGCATTAGCTTTGCCTTTTGGTGGAACAAAGAAGTCATATGGCTTAACATAGCCAAACCCATTATTGATAAAGAATTTAAACAAAAGGGCAATTGGTATTTGATTTCAAATAAGAATTGCTGGTTTCGTTTACCCATAATAGCAACAACCAATTGGAGAGGAAATTGTTTTCTTTTTAAACACAAAAAGATACAAGACTTTTGTTCCAAATTGTAGAGGGACCAATGAGGAGTTGGCTTGCAAATTTAATTGTTTTTTTTTTCTTTAAAAAAGAAGGCAGCAGCAACAGCTGAAAAGAGTTTTTGGCTGGAACAAAAATGCATTAGCAGGAGCTGTTGTCCAGCAGAAGGCGTAGGACACCAAGAAGGCGCAGGACAGCGTGGAGGAGACGCGACAACATGTCTGTCCAGGAATGCAGGAACACAACAGCAGAAACCAGGGACTGCTGCTCGACACAGGATGCAACACAGCAGTAGGGCCAAAACGCATGACTGCTGCTCGACGCCGGAATGTTGACTGCTGTTCGACGCTGTCCAGCAGGGTGCACACCGCTACCGTTGTTCTCACCATCGCCATGTGTCACTAAACCCCATGCAAGATGAAGAGACAAACTCCTAGATGTAACATACTTAATTAGTATTTGATTCGTTTTATGCTTTCACGATGAATAATGGTGTTTATGATTCTCACTTTTATTTAATATATGAATTTATGTTATTTTAGTGACAAAGATTTCATAAATTTCTTCGTAGATTATTATTCCGGTGGTTGTTTTTTCTTCTCCATATAAGTTTAGTCACGTTTTTCTTATGTGTGGAATTTTTAAGGATCAATTGTTTCCGGTATGTTAGTTATATGTGATCGTCTTTTATTACGTTATTGTCTCTGGATATATCGTAAGTTTAGGATATCACATATGACCAAGCTTTGTGCTTTCTAGAAAAAGTGAAATCTAAAATCCATTTACATTAGGATATATTAATGCATTAAAGACTATTTTTTCGATTATATTGTTTGGGATGTGAAACACGTAATCGAGTCATCATAGCGAATCAATACTAGTTGGCGCGTGAAATTTAGGAGGGATTCTTGGAACCTTGTGATTTCTTCAAACTTGATTTTTATTAAACGAAATTTAATTTCATATTTTAAAATTGCTAAAATTTCTTACATTTAGTTTTGCGTAGTTTTTCTTCCTTGACCTTGTTTTGTAGATCATTTTCCTCGTGGGATCGACACCCCAATCTTTACTGCAATTGACCGCATATATTGTTTGGGCGTAATCAACACTTATAAAATTATGTATTAACATTGAATAGATGTTCCATTCGAATAAATTTATTTCTAATTTCAACATATAATTAACTTGATATTGTATAGTAAAAAAAATAAAATGAGTTCCTTTTTGGGATGACGGTATTACTCACTTGTTGATTGAGGATTTTGTACAAAGATTCTTAATGTAAATTTTGTTTTTGAGATTTTCTTAGGGTTCAAATGCAAATTTTCTAATACGATATGATAGTTGCACAATTTTGAAAGTTATGTATTGATTTACATATTTTAATTTATTTATAATAATAATAATAATAATAATAATAATAATATAATGTGTAATAGTCAACCCCTTAATGATTAATGAACACAATTAAATTTAACGAACACTTGATTGAATTTTAGTTTTATAAATAATGGTTATTTTTATTCTTTCATTCAAGTTTCAAGGAACGCTCCTAAACGAGAAAGTCCCACCACTAAATGATTTTTGTTAATAAAAAATGATAAGTCGGTGTTACATATATGTTAGGTTTGTGTAACAAAGTCGAAACATTTGAAACAAATATTTGGTACAACCGAGCCAAACAAGTAGGTGCATGTTTCAACACTTAAATTTTTTTTAGGACAACATGGGATGGAATGGATCCATGATCCATTTAAATGCCTTTAGCAACTGATGCAGTCACTCCCTGCTTAAGGAGCACACATGAGTCATGGACCACTGTTGTGGTGGTAGATGACACTCCGATGCTAAAGTCAGACATGACTCTGAGGAAGGCTTAAAGTTGTAAACAAGAAATTTGTAGCGTACATTTATTCACCAACCTCTTGTCTTATTTATAGTGCTCGAGTTCTGGTTCGGCCAAGCCATCGGTGGCGTAGTTTAGGGAAAGAGATCTTCCTGGATATCCTTTTATAATTAGGAGTTGTCTTGTAGAGGGAAGTTTGCCTATTAGACTTGTTGCTCCTAGATACGCGGGAGATAGTTCCTCATTGTAGTGTTGTCCATAGTGGAAGGTTCATTGTACGATGTACACTCTAGTATTTACTTCTTAGTTGGAGACAAAGTACTGCTGGCTTGCCCGTCTGAAGCTAATTATCGAGATATTTGTCACAATAGGTCTTACGGGTATTGGAGATGGCTGTGAGATGTGTGGGCTTAGCATGCTGTACTAATTCAGGTCCGACTGGTGGACTGCACTTTGTGAGCTTGGTGTCGCTTGGGCCAGATCAATGCTAGATTGATGCTTGGGCTCGTTATACATTGAAATCATCATGACACATGTACAGTCTAGATGAAAGGACGTTTCGGTGTATCATCAGTTGCTCCCCCTCCGAGTTAGTGGGGCGTCTAGTCGGTCCACTAAATCTATGAAAATTGACTATACCGTCGTAATGATTGATCCCGTAGTGTCGTTTTGAGCGACACATAACATTAAAGAATATGTGACTGCTAAAAAAGAAGGGGTACAATTTATATTATTTATAAATAGCCATCGTTTCATGGAAGATTTTATTTATTCCGTGGCGTCTTCTTGTCTCCGCTTCGAGTCCTTTTGCAAAGTTTGATTTGCATTTTCTTTTGATGTGTCCAAAAATCGTTTTCCTATGAGTTTGACATGCAAAACAATTATTAGACTGCCACATACCACTTTTTGGGTGGCCGAAGGCACTCCGATGCTTAAGTCAACAACTCTGTTGGAAGAAAGAAGTAAATCTGGACAAAACTTAGTTAAAGTTGCATACATGTGTCGAGTGTTCCCTTTACCTTTATAATCGTCACGGTTAAATCTCTGCGTGACTTAAGCATGTGAGGCGTAATGGAATGAGATATTTCTCGTAACAGTCTCCTCCTTAATGGATATACGTCCGTGGAGGCGTAACTCCCTCCACGACTCCTTTTTGGGTGCAACGTTCATCTTTTTTATGAGAGAACTTATGTCGAGCCTGGGGTTCAAGCTCTGATTCGCTCGGGCCTGGATTTGGGTCCTGTTTAAGTCCTCCTAATTGGCGGGCTGTGTCTGGGCTTTCTGTAATGGCTTTATTCTTCTTGGGCTTTATGAGCTGGCCCGATAGTCCTGGACGCCTATATCCTCGTGGTGAGTTTCTATGCCATGTGTACGGTCGTGATGATCGGTCTATTTTGATGTATCATCAGCTACTCCCCCCTTAGTTAGTGGGCATGTTAATGTATCCACTAACCACTAACTGTGTGACGGTTGATATTTCAATTGCGCTTTTTCACTAAACTTAATGTTGTTAATAACTTTCGTCGGTTGATCGTCTCAATTGACTTCGTTGTCTGTTCGCGCACATTTTCTGGGAGTTTATTATGTCCCGTATGTTGCTCCATGAGTGGTCTCTTCGTTGCTCAGTTGTATAAAGGGTGTTGTGACTACTTTGCTCCCTTATTTATGACATCTTTGTTATTAGCGTTATTTCTTATTTCCTATTGCCCTTTTTTTCGTCTTTTCTTGCCCATTCGTGATGTCTGCCGGTGACCTATTGGACGATGAACAGCTTACTACCTGTGAGGCTCATTTTCCCCCAAAAGCTTCTCAGGCTACCTTGGATAATGTCTGTTCCAACTATTATGGTCCTATCTAGATTTTTGGGTATTCCTCCTGCTCAGATAGGCTCGAATGGTTGGAGGGTTATGGTTCCACATATGCCAGTGCCATCCATTTCTGGTATTTCCTTTAACTGTTAGAATCTTGCATTCTTTGGTGGGGTTTAGCGTGAAACCCAACCACACTTGTTTCCTTCATTCTTCCGCGTGTTTTGGCAATCTCAATGATGACATCAGAGGTTGGTCGCGAGATTAGTTTTATGCGTCTGTCGACTCTGCTATTTCAATTACGGGGTCTGCAGATAGTAAGGTATTTTGAGTTCCTATCAAGTAGCGGAATCTACAATTGACCGCTGAAGAGCAGGTTATCAGCGAGCGTTTCCTGTAACTTTCATAGTTCTTTTGGACGCCTATCTTACTGATGATATGGTGAGGTGCAATAGTTTATACAACATGAATGAAATCAAGCGGGCTTTGCTAATCGAAAGGCAAGCCGCGAAGATTGTTGCCTGTGTTTCCGCTGTTGAAAGTGATAACGTTGTCGTTGATCGAAAGTGAGCTTGAGCGTTATGGATCTCAATGTCCTATCAGCGGTGTTACCGGTCCGCTTCCGGGAAGAGAAAAGTGTCGAGACCTGTTAGTCCGTCGAAGCGGTTGTTTCTGACTCTGAATGTGTTTGAAAAAGAAACGACTCGTTGACTCTATGCATCATACTTTTTTTTACTCAGGTTCTGTCGATAGAAAATCTTCGAGGGAAGACCGCTGCTTTCTGTAGGAGGCGAAAGAGATGAAGTTGGCATTGGAGAGGAGTGAGAGAGATATCATTCGTCCACTAGACGATGGCGAAAGAGGCTCCTCTCTGCTTATGCGGCCTTGTTGCTACTAAGTCTTCTAATGAGGACCCTCGATCCTTAGATGACAAGATGATCCAGCTGGCTATTTCCAGTCTAAGGAGCTTGGCAATCATGATTGAGTTCCTGAGGTGTAGTTTTTTCGTTCTTCTTCCCCTCCTATTGATAAAGGGTGGAGGTCCCGCCTACTATAACCTGCTTGGGTTCTTTTGCTCTTGTTAGGACCGACACTCGTTTCGTTTATGCTGAGCAACGAAAGGGTGAGGGTGGTTCACATGTCGTTCCTTCTTCTTTCCCGGTTGTGGGTGGTGATTCCCCATACTACCATATCCTTGCGTTCTTCATTACGGATCAGTTGGAAGGAACCTACTCCTGAAAAGATCTGGGTCAAATCGGACGAGAAGTTTTGCTAGTTTTTTCGGTTGTGCGTGCAGGACGGTGCATGTAAATTGATTATGAATGGCATGGTGGTCGGTGGAGAGCTTCGATGCCAGTGCTGGATCCGAGCCTTCATCTTGGGGATGGTGTTAGGCTTGTAATGGAAAGGATGACCATCTTGCCTATGCAGGGGTATGGGTTTGGGTCACCAGGTCCATCACAATCTTATGATTCTCTGGAGAGGAAGCTCTCCGTGCTCTATCAGTATTTCCCATGTTGTTTATCGATGTGAGGCGTTAAAAATGCGATGTTCTGAATGGATTAAAGCGGTTGAGGTTGCTCAAACTTTGTTGTCGAGGTGGAGGTGCACGGGATCGGTCTGTGACCGCCCTTGAGTAGTGAGAGCTGATTTAGACGCTATTCATGCACGCTTGCACGATGTGGAGAAAGAGCTTTCCGCCGAGAAGGCGCTTTATACTGAGGCCGCGCGTGCCATGATAGAACACTCTAAAAATTGCGACATTGCTGAAAAAGGTGAAGCAATTATTGGTTTCGCTTGACGAGGTCAAGGCTGATTCCTTTGCGATGCTCACTACTACTAAGGGCCAACTTATCGCGGCCAGAAGTAAGCTTGCTTTTGTTAAGGATAGGCTTCGTTTTATGGAGGTGGATAATTGGCGCTGTTGTCGAGGTCAGACTGAGCTTCT